>OX940901.1:12834809-12891597 GCA_954871355.1 Cabera pusaria
TTACTAATTAATACGTTTCTCTAATAAACTAACATATTAGCCCTTTGTGCTACTTTTTATGCCAATAGGTACTATTATATAGTCACTGCATTTTAAAATGCCCGCTAAGCGAACGAAATGTTTTATTTTAAAGCAAACCACTACTATCGACTTTATCGTATAAAATAAAGCCAATTTATGTACTAAAATGATGCTCGTGTAATTTCATCTGTTCTGCATTCAGTGGAAATTAATTTTCGTTGAAAATTTCATTTCGTAGGAATTGTGCGGTTGATTGGACGATTTGAAATGTGCTTTGTAATATCAGTTTTAATTGTAGCAGAGTTAAATTAATTCAATTCAGTCCAACTACATTAGAGATGCGAAAATATTATATCAATGATGATTGAAAGTGTTTAAGCCAAATTATATGTATGAGTTTACCTAGTATTTTTATATTATAATACTGGCTATGTCACTAAGGTCTATAATAACTTGTACTGTTATTTATTCTGTGACAATAGTGACTTGCGTTTTCGATGTGAACATAACATACGTTAGGTACGCATGTTTAAGATATTGTGAGTATTGTGACTCTTCGCAATAGTTAAAAGCTATGGCTTGGCCAGTATTACCAAAACCTGGTAAAATGTTCGAGTATCGTGCTAGTACTAAGTACCTACTTACTTCTTACAAATGACAAAATACATTCAAAAATTTATCAGAAAATAGTTTATCCACATTCAGTAACTTCTGTCTGTCAACAGTTGAACTACTGAATTAACTATTAACCCCCTTCTCGATCTACTCGTAAACTTTTATTTTGTGTATGCTAAAATCACCAGTTACTAACTTCTATAGTCAGAAAATTATGACACTTCTGTCTCACTATTATGTAAGCAATACGCATTCTGCTGACATGATTACAATATTTTATAATTCGCAACCCACAAATTACAAGCAGGGTCATACATTTTCCATCGTCTCCGCTCGCGTTGGCATAGTTTTTGTTCGTAAAGCCTGCAATACATGTTGGCCGAGCTACAGCCAACGCGAGTGTAGGCAATTCGATGCAAGGCAAGTGCTACCCGTCTAGACGTACGGCAAGTCTATGCAAACTATTGCAAGCGGCCAATGTAGACGAGTTTTCTGTGATGCTGCCCACACGTTGGTAGCCGTCAGTTTGTGCAGAAAAACCGACACGGCTCCGAAGTGAGGCGAGTGGCCGCGAGCGACAACGAGTGGTGAAAAGTCACTGCAAATGACCTCTATACACGTTGGCGCTTGTATTCACTCGGCCAGCTAGGCGAGCGACACCAAGCGATGGCAAGGCAAGGCAAACATGCCGTCTAGACGTTGGTATTGGCTGTCACTCGGCAGCGTTGGGCCAACATGTATTGCAGGCTTAAAATGTTGTGACCTAGTTTATGTGCGCAATTGTTTTGTATCAATTAAGCTGTGATGACGTTCTACAAACAATACCGCCTTATTGAATTCATACAATGTGTCTCGCATGCTAATTGCTTATTGATTGTTTGTTAATTTGCTTTCGTGTCAGTACATCGTTGATCCTCGCCATGGACACTCATTGAACGTGTCTAGATGGTGTAAATGATTTCTAATATATAATATAACTTTTAAAAATAATCTGTGTTCTGCGCATAACAGTTTAACACGCTATAATCGTCGAGTGCATTTATGCTAATCCTGATTATAATTCTTCGGTGCTCCGTTGCAAACACTAAGGCGGTAACACTTCAAAGCATATGACCGCAGAGTGTGCAGCAAATTGCTCATAGTGCAGCAACGCTACGATCGCTACAGTTGTTGAAACGTTGAGTTCATAATAGTTTGACGTGAAACGAATAGCCCGTGTGGAAACTTCAAGTTTCAACTTTTACACCCGTATTCAAGAAGATTTTGCCAAAAGCATAGTGTAAACTTCACGTATTGTCAAAATGTTTGAATAACACTATGCGTTCGCGAGCTTTGTGACACCTCATAATACAGTTTGTGCATATGGGTGTTAATATGTTGTGTTGCGTATCACCACGGCGTTCCAGCATCTCCAACAGTGAGGACCCTTCAAAGGACTCGTGTAAGTGATACCTCATTATTTGCTAGCGATCTTTTACAGCTGACGTTTTAATTAGCTCAATTTAAACTTTGCCAGAAATGTTTCGAAACAGATACCGTCCCTTATCGCTAATCATTAAAAAGTTATAGGACTCTTTCGGCGCGGTTTAAAATAATATTCAAGCTGGAGTAACTGGAAATAATAATATTCAGTACGAATTTTCTTTCGTGATACTATGATTATTAACGGTTATAATGATAATCATGCTAACATATATTCACGCCCGACACATTCAAAGTATGGCCGCCACACATTTATAGTCTTATGGTCTTAGAGCTACAGGTGGTTGGAGCACATTCTATTGATGTTTCTCCTGACTTGCTATCAAAAAGTAGCTTACAATCATGAAGGAGAAAATCTGCTACCTACGGTGACCGGCAGCACACAACCCTTGAGAGTCAGAGTATTCTAAGCCTAGCGTGTTCACCATCTTCAACCACATCATCGCTTGCCATCGGACGAGATAGTTGTCAAACGCTAGCCTATACGTAAAAAAAGCATTTACCCTCAACTGTTTTTTTTCATACAATGCATCTGGTATCTCGCCGGTTCGCGAAAAACTACTTAGTATGGACCATTAGTACAATAAGTAAACATAATCCGTTGTTCAATTAATAAAATGTACATTTGCCTGCATTGACAATGTTCAAGGCGGATTTTATACTCCGAGCTCAACGGTAGACTTTTTTGATTCGTAATTAGGAGAGCTGATTTACAAAAATACATACAACTTGTTTTAGGTACATTATGTAATATGTATATTTGATCTTATTTTCTATGACGCAATTGACAATATCAAGGTAAATTACCCTTACGAGCTACTAGTCTACATATAGAAAGTTTCCAGAGTGCTGTTTTTAGAAGCGTAAATTCATCAAAGAGTATTACATTAAATGTATATATTATACAAACACACTAGTGTACATAATTATAGGTACACTAGTGGTTCTGTGAAAACAGTAGACCTCGCGAGCCCTTATTACTTATAACCATGCAATAACTGACACTTTCTCCTTTCCCCTAGCTTAGTAAAGCCATTTCAAAATTTTATTGTACTATTATTTATTCTGTGATTACTCGCGTTCTCTTGGTCCTAGGAGGTCGAATCTGGTGTCTACCGGTTTGTCTCGTGAAGGCGAAGAGTATTGCGTTAAGTCTGCTTGTATAAGGTAGGTAAAATTTTCTGAAAAAAAACAAAAATTGAAATCCGTCATAAATGACGCTTTAGCAAACTTTCCCCCTCCACTCCCCTCTGAGTATTTTTTAGTATTTTTTCGCAACATCTTGTGTAGAATAAAGTCCTTAGTGTGCGTCTCAAATTTTATTGAAGTCCATAAATAAGGCTACAGCAAACTTCCCCCCTCCACTCCCTGAATCCTCTTTGGAATATTTTCGCAACGTATTGTGTAGAATGAAGTCCTTAGCCATGCAAGCCAAGCATGTGCCTCTTAAATTTGATCGAAATCCGTCGATAAATAACGCTGCAGAAAACTTCTCCCCCCAATAAAAAAAAAATTATAATCGCCCCAATAAAAAATCGTGATGGACAACTTATTTTTAATAAATCAAGAAACTCGTGTGCTAATAATTTTCGTCATATCGGTTGAAAAATGCGACCTGTAGGCGTGAAAAGACATACTGACAGACGGATAAAAGCATTTTTTTAGCACGACACTTAGCTCGCTCGGTCAATTAATTTTGTTATACCTAAGTTCCATTTTGCTATTCATTATAAAATTACTTATAAACAGTATGTAATATGATATTGATATTATTGATTTTAAATTGTGAAGCGTGAAAATTGTGAAATTATGGGTGAAAACTTACCTTAAATAAATGAATTTTAATTATTATTTCATCAAACTATATACTTGTTTTTCCTATCTATAGTTCATTCATAATATAATTAGATTAGGTGGTGGTGATGAGGTACTGTAAGAAGTTATTTGAAGTATTTTCAATGAGGAGACTTTTCCTCGTTAGTCTTTTCTTCCTCTTTAGGGCGGAAAAATTTAACGAAGTCTTGTACCAGGTGCCTGCGGAAAGTATTCTTTGCGGACATCGTAATAAAAATAATTCATTCCTCAACTTTGGCAAAATTCTGTAATAGCCATTATTTTCAGACAATTCAATTACGTCCAGTTTTAAACCTCTTTCATCCGACGCTTTCGACCAAGAAATTACAATCGAAGTAATAACTTTTCTTTTGTAATAACATTCGTTATTTTATTTTCATTTATATTCCTAGTCCAAGATTTATTGTGCTTTTGTGATTTATTGGTCTGTTTGTATGGGGCGGTTAGCTTGCATTGAAATATTTTTTAGGTACAAAAACTTTTTGTCACAGTATTCTAGGCGTAGCGTGTTCACTATCTTCCACTGCATCATCGCTTACCACCAGGCGAGATAGTGGTCACACGCTAGGCTCTAAGATATAAATAACCGGCCAAGTGCGTGTCGGGCCACGCGCAATGTAGGGTTCCGTAGTAGCCCGTTATTCAATGCAATTCTTTACCCGTTATAAACAAGCATCTAGGTACTCCGTCTTTGTCATTTTAAAGGATATATTCTAAGGATTTTGTATTTGGTACAATATTATTTAACACCCAAGTTCAACGACTATTACTGCTAAACTAATAAAGTTATCTTAACTACTATAGTTTTCCTTTAAAGTTCATGAAATGCGCTATTATCACGAATTTTTCAAGCCAGCAGTTTAGCTTTTAGAGGGGGGGGACACCCTACTGGAACAAACATTTGCACTTTAAAGTTTAATATTTCGTAAATAGAGCATTCAATCGTAAAATGGTATTAGCAACCCTTAAGTCATTTTAAAATACCTATTCAACGGTACACGACAGGGTAGACGATGAAAAAAAAATGCATCCCCACTTCTCATATAGAGGAGCTACCCTAAAAAAAATATTTTTCAAAATTTTATTTCAGCACTTTGTCGGCGTAATTTATATACATAAAACAAAATTACAGCTTTCTAGTATTAACGGTCTCTTAGCAAAACCTCGGGCAGACAGACAGACAGACAGACAGACAGACAGACAGACGGACAGACAGACAGACGGACATGACGAAACTATAAGGGTTCCTTGTCAGGTCTACGGAACCCTAAAAACGATGTACTTCACAACGCCAGTAATGTTGGAACAAAAAAACTACTAAAAACATGCGGGATCCAAATTTGCTAAGCACTAAATTACTACTTGACATAAATTTAAACTTATAACGTACTAAATTTTACCTTATATAAATATATAAGGTAAAATTTAGTACCTATTAAGAATACTTCATTGCGTTTCAAAGAAAAATAGTCTTGATAAAAAGGCAAACAGACAAACGGAATGTATATTTAAAGATATTATTGTTATGTATGTATGTATGTATAAACTTTTTGGTTCCTGATAGACAAGCACTTTTTTTACCTCTATCTCACCTGATATTAGGTTAAGATACTTATTAAATGGAATTACTTATTATAAGGATACTTATTAAATTAAGCTAAGATGGGATTGTGCGTAAGACGTAAGACGACACTGAAACGAGGCGCTTGACGAACCCGTCATACCTTAATAGCGTTGTAAGTAGCACAGAATAATAAATGAGTAGTAAAAAACAGTAATATAAGCCAAACGGCGCGGCGAGTTTTTTTTTTTTTTTTTTTTTTTATTCCGAGAACAATATTTATTGTATTGGAAATTACACATAAAAAAAAACTTAATTACTTACTACATAATAAACTTACACATAAATAATGAGAATTAAACATAAATTCATTTAAAAAAAAATATCAAATATTAACAATGAAATCATCACATTAGTTGGAAACTTACTGAACTCAAAATCAAATTGTTGAACTAACAAGACTTGCCACGGTCCGATAAATGTACACTCGGATAGAACTGCCAAAGCTGAGAGAGCACTTCCACAAACACGGCTATATATATTACATGTAGGTACATATAATGTAGGTATTCGTATGTGTTGAATGAAACAGTTGTGCGGTTGAGCTCTCTCGTCGAAATTGCTCGTTAGTTCCGTTTCCGGTACGACTTGAAGGGCTTCGCCGGTATAAATAAATGTTTTTTCCATGTTTTATATATAACCCTTATCCATTTAGGTCGGTTAGGGTTTTATACCTGAGTGCTGAAAGGATTTTAGTCGCTTTAATTTGCATATTTGAGTATTCATACGGGATTATCATGTACGAATTATGAAATATGCAGAATTTATGAGTAACTCAGCGTCAGTACAAAGTATGGCTACGAGTATATTATTTTATTTATTTTGTGAGGTTTTAGGTAATAATAAATTTCGACCTTTGTGAAGAGCGGGGAGGGAGGGTAGGTAATCTGTGCAATTTGGCCAACCGTCTCATAAAATAAAGCCACGTTTACTAATTTCATTAGAGCTCATTCCCTTGACATGGCTTGAGTGACACGAATGAGACAGGTATAAAAGTGGGTCATCCTCGGCTGTGTAAACAAATTTCTGTGACGAACGGACAGAAGGCGCCCGGCGTCTCGGCACCGACGCAAACGTTCACATCTCTATCCCTATATACCCTTGCTGTGAGATTTATAGCTAGGCTTATATATGCTTTTAAGCTTAAATATGTTGGTACCTTAAAAACCCAAGATCATATTAGCTTCGTCCGCTTGGCTTTGCTTTCTTTAATTTCAGTCTTACTATGTCTCAGCCTTTTAGAAGACCTGATTGAGGCCTGCGACGTACTAGCTGTCCATACAAACCAAATAATAAAAATAAACCAAATAAATTTAACAAATTGGGGGATATTTCCACCCTACTATGCTATTAATCGCATTAAAGTATTATAGTATACTCGTACCTATAAAGGTCTCTATTAAATATTGCTTCAAAAATACTTGCCAAAATCGAAAATAATAAGCTATTATTTCAATAGTTTTCCAGCATTAACAAAATATATAATGTGCATAAATGTTGTTTTAAAGACGTAAATTTTGAGGGCCCGGTGGCGTAATCGGGAGAACGGTCGGCTTTGATGCCAGAGGTACTGAGTTCAAACCCCGCCGTGCACCAATGGATTTTTCTATCGAAAAATGTATGTGCGCTTCTCACAGTGGCCCTCCGGTGAATGAAAAACATCGTTAAGAAACCAACAACCCCCGCACGGTGGAAGGAGACTATCTAGTGTCCGGCTGGCCAGCTACCACCCCCAAGTTAGAAAATCTGTCGCCAAACATCTTAATGTGTTCCGGCAGCTATTCTTGAGAGCCAGTTCCCATTCTAGGCCTAGCGTGATTAAAGTTATTTTTTGTATCACTCTCATAATAAGTGCGTGCCGCGTCGCGTCTAGGTCTGAGCTGACCCTAATAGAGTCTTGATAAAATATATAGGTATGCGACTACCCTGCAGCTAGGAAAAGCTGCCTATCAAACAAAACATAATTGTAAACATATTTGCCACGGATATAAGCTTACAAGTTTTAAAAATCCACACGAATTGAGTAGGTACCTTCTTTTGTAAAATAGGTCAGAAAGTTATAACAACTTAGCCCTTAAATGTATAGGCTTAAGTATATCTGTTATTAGCCTTTAAGAACGGCTCGGTAGTAAAAACTAATGGTATTCTCCCGGGCCATGTAAAATATCCATTATGCCGTAATGCCAGGATAATGTCGTTACGCTCATAGCTGTGATATTATACAGACGCAGAATATTCAGTTAGTTCATAACGCATCATATCTGGTATATCACGGGATCATAAATTACTATAACAGCAGCTCATAAATAACTTCTGTTTTTCTTGGATCCCGTTGGGAAAACAATGGTAGCTGCCGAGTTTTCTTAAGAAGTCTTATAATTGGGAAAAGATAAAAAAAATGTTTTGATATAGGTATGTTGTATATGTGCAGCTTTATGATAAATCTATCCGTAAATGCTATTTTTATCATATAGGATCATTTAAAAAACTAAACGAGTTAACTTCAAATGCCGCCCTAGTTTAGCACCAAATGTTAGATATTTAGCTCCTTATCTGTGAGATACTGAACATATCTTGATGAAATTTAAATTGGACTACCTGTAAAGTATACCCTTTCAAACAAATAAAGAATGTTCCAAATCGTTCCAGGCGTTTTCGAGAAATCGGAAAGAAACCTTAAAAAACCGATTAATAGACAACCTCCTTTTTTAAGCCGTTTAAAAATAGGTTCAACGATGATATCTAACTTGGAATCGTGCTTGTCTAGATATGGAAGACGATAATAAGACGACACATAGTATATTATATTTATTTATTTATTTATTATGTTTCATTATTTCACAATTTTTTGGATAAAAATTGTCTGAAGTACTGAAACATGCACTGGGTTGCGGGTGCACGTAATAGTACGGTTGGCAACCCTACATTAATCAGGGGAATTAAACATGTGTTTTAAGTGTGACGTTCGACGTCTAGATGAAAGCTGAATGGCTCAATACCTTTGTTTTTTTTGTAAATTCAAAGCAATAAGTTATGCTTCTGTTATATCTATAATATTTTTTATCGAATATGATCTATTTAATGTAATTTGACGTGTGTACGTGCAAATTTTTAATTTGCCCATATACTGAATAAATGCTTTGACTTTTGACTTTCACAGGACAACTAAAGTCAGTCCAATACACTTAACACAACTATCTCAAGCCGTCTTCAATGCGTATTCAATACGTAGACTCCTTGAATTACTTACTGTAGGTATGTCATCAAGTTAAAAAAAAATACAAAAACGTTCGTTACACAAGTTTTAACTCTTCTGAGTGCCCTTACTTAGTTTAGGGTTCTCTAATATCCTCAATATATCGGGCATCGGGCCCTAGGGAGCACTTTATGCGTAGGGATATAAAGAAAGGCATAAAAGACATAATGAGCTAATTTTGTTAGCAATCTTGAGGAACTTTGGTAGATAAGATGCCTTATAATACCAACTCAGCACATTGCCACAGATAAATATATCGAGTAATAGTTACTATGACAATCGTATGATTCAGAGCTATTATATGTAGGGTTATCTATTTAATGCCAGTGCTGGCTTATCATATGCCAGCATGCCATCACTTGGGGCCGACGTTGGACTGGCACGAAAAACTGTTTACACGTTGCCATGCAGTCGCTGGCGCCAGTCCTAGCAAGTCAGCAGCGTCGTATAAGTTATACTTAAGAGTTAATTCCCTAGTATAAGAAGCATTTTCTTGAATATACATATTTTTTTCTATAAATATACACCATCCCGCACTAGGGACAAATATCCCTGCAAGAAATCATGATTCAGAAATATTTCAATGTTAAAACTGCCGTGGGTATGTTCTATAATTTATATATTAACTTTGCGCTCGTAGACCTTGCCCTTGTGATTTGATGTGACATGGGAGATTTGCGTTTGTTTTTAATTATTTTCCATCCCCCTTCCTTACAATCCTTAAAGTTTATCAGATAAAAGAGGTTCAAACAAAAAATTTCGTCTCAAGCCGGCTTTTCACTATGGGATATAATATAATATTTATAATATCTTGAGATATAAAATTTTATCGCTCGTCATACATTTTGTATGAGACCATTTACACTATGCTATAATATATATTACATCCCAAGCTATAAATATTTTTTCGACCGTCTGTGCGATATTTGATGGTTTATATTTTACGTCACGTCCCCGGACACCGCACCTCCCCCTGCCTCGCCTACAGTTTTTTTAATTTTTTTATGATGGCTCCACACTATTAGTGTATTTAGGCAGTGTTTGAATGAAACCATAGACAACGAAAGCTGAACTATATATCTTACAGTGTGAACAGCAATCGCGGGATGTAATATATAGCTCAAGGTGTAATTTACATTATATCCCATAGTGAAAAGCCGGCTTTATAATTATTAATAAGGGCACAGAATAATGAATAGTATAAGGGTAACAAAAAAGTTTTGTGCTGTTTTTAATTATTTTTGATTGATGATTGATGATTTTTTCTGTGTTTTTAATCCCCATATCACCGCCATTTAAAAAAAAACGAATATTTAATCGACAAAAATTCTATATTATTATCGAACCGGCTCACAAAATTAAACGAGAATCAGATAAAAAATGCGACCTGTACCCTTAGTACGAGTTTTCTTACCAAACTCGATATCCTAGGTATATTGAGCAAATTGTGTATGAAAAACAGTTCAGCGCCTCTAGTGGTTACAACACTTAATTTAGACCAGTCAGAGAGCCAGAATGAGTCGAAAACTATGTGACATCTGTCAAAAGCGTTTACGATAAAAACTCGTGCTAAGAGTACTGTAGAGGAGAACAGCCGGACATCCGCCGGATAGATACGAAAGCATTTTAGCCCAAGCTGAAACGTAGCCGCTTCCCTCGCGCTTCGCGCTCGCTCGGTCAATTAAAACGACTGAGCTTACGAATATTAGCCGAAAAATCCTTTAAGACACTGAACAGTTTCAGAGACGTTTCCGAAAGACCGAAGGCTGTCGCTTACATAATACTCCTTGAGAACTTGAAACGTTCTAAAACTATATGAAGACTCCTTCCTACCTAAGGCTTGTCGACACAAAATATCGTTTGCCTGATAAAGGGATCTTATACATTGAGGCAATATTTACAATAAAAAATAAGTTCAAAAACTAAAACCCGACTACTGAAAGATCACACTCTAAAATGTATGAAACAAGAAAATATTCTCACCTGAGATCGCTATGTACAAACTATTCAATATGTATCGTGTATTATATAAACAACTTACTTTTAATTAATAATTAAATTTCATAAACATTCTTAGTGGTGCTCAGTGGATACCCGTGGTCGTATGCTACTTTGCAGAGTGTATTGTTTTGTTACGGTTACACAGCCACGACGGACGGAAATACGACCGCAGCCATCCTCTGAGCACCAATAAGAATATTTATGAAATACAATAGAATATTTATTAAAAGTAAGTTGTTTATATAGTACACGATACATATTGAATAGTTTGTACATAGCGATCTCAGGTGAGAATATTTTCTTGTTTCATACTTTTTAGAGTGTGATCTTTCAGTAGTCGGGTTTTCGTTTTTGAACTTATTTTTTATTTAAAGCTTTTTGGGGTTTTTGCATAATTGTATACATGTATACATGTTAATATACTTACATAAATACACAGCGATCAACAAACACATAACCCTCCCAACTGCTTCTTTGCGACGCCGTGGGGTAAAAATTAGTTTTCTTGACTTCGGCGGGATATATCTCGCCAACGCTACGCCTGACAAAAATATGATGTACTAAACCCTATCTTTATTTTAAAATCCCTATTCAACGATACCACACACGATGGGGTGTGGTGAAATTTTTTTTTTAGTTCTGGACTTCGTGCCCTCTCGAGAGCGCCACATTCAATTTGTTGTGACGTCACATAGCCAAAACCAGCAGACAAATAAGACGTGTCCTACGACACCTCATTTGTCAAATTATGATAAGTAGTTTAGAAGTTATGAGGAAACAGATGAACATACATACATACATACATACATACATACATACATACTTACATACATACCCACATACCGGTCAAAAACATAACCCTCCTTTTTGCTTCGCTGTAGTCGTGTAAAAAGAACAGTGCGAAATGTTTCAGTGCCATTTAGATTCTCAAGTCTATGACGTTTGTTACTCCTTCGCGCTAAATCGGTTAAACGGATTTGGATGAAATTTGGCATGCAGATAGTTAATAACGTGGACCTGAATAGGATACTTTATATATTACGCATGATTGTTATGGCACGTTTATAATGAATAATAGTGTTAATCTAATTTGAGTAATGATAATAATGGTAATGTAATAATAATCATAATCTCATTAAAAATAAATCTAATCTGTAAATATATTTTGTGCATTTGTGTTATTTGTTTATGTGTCACTAACAATATAGATGTTTGTGTTCCTGCAAAATAAATTATTTGAATGTAACAAAACGTTATACAGTACATGATGCCTATATTTTGTGAACTATGCACAAATGTAAACTACCTTTACCGAGTTTACCTAAAGTTTACAGAAGATGTTGACCTAACCTAACTACATACCTGTTAGACCTTCAATCGCCGAATTTGTTGATGCGGCAGATTCCTTGAAGCCGAACTTACGTTAAGGAATTATAATATAAAGAGATCTTTTTCTCCGCTGGACCTATTTAGGCTAATGTTGATAGCATCGTTAAAAAAATAACTGCTTCCGAGTACCCAATGTCAATGATTTTCTGTAGTACGATGAGGTACTTATCGCTCCATATATCTGTGAAAATCTGTAAGAAATATCCTAACGAATTCTATGTCGAATAGGCAAACATTTGACCATATACAAGTCTCCATTCAAACAAAAACCTTATTACTAATAGTATAAGGTAAAATGTTAAAGTTCAGTAAAAGCTCTAAAATTGAATCTTCTAGCGATGAAAGAATAGTACGTGACGAATTATTTATTGCCGATTTCATTTGATCGTTTGTTGAAATAAATAAACAGGCTGCAGCTGAATAATTCCTTCCACCTGATGTGCAACATTAGCGTAAATATAATGAGAGCAGAATGTATATGTTACTGCCATGGCTGTATGTACGTATATGCTGTTTTGCGACTTCATCCGCACTTTTGGCATACGTAGTATTATTATAATGTTCTGCACTTTTAGGATAAAAATGGGTAGAAAGTATTCTGTCTTTAACTGTTTTTCTGATCTGATTTTCTATACTAGTACAATTTTCGCTATACTAGGTATCAATCTGTACGGGGTTTAATATCACCAGGTTGTAAAATTACTATTTTATGTGTGTCAAATATGTTGACCTTGCAAAAGTCATTATTACGAGCTTAGATAAATCACGAGTAAAGAATTACGAGTAAACGTAATCCAGTCAAAAACATCGAATTTATGTATAAATAATAATTAAGATAGTTTACATGTTTGCGGACGATGTCGCGGCGGTAGCGACTGCTCGCGATATACCTGCGCTCAAAAGCAAGATTGGTGCAGTCGCTGGACAACTGCATAAATGGTTCCAAATAAATGGTTTGGCTTTAAATCTTGATAAAACCTGCTTTATGCACTTTAATTTAGCTAACAGATCTCAGGGGGCGTTGTCTGTGGACGTGGGCAGAAACGCTCTGTCTCAAGTCTCGCGAGTCAAACTTCTGGGCTTCCATGTGGATAATACTCTCAAATGGGATTTTCACATAGATATGCTGTGTGCGAGATTAGCCCAAGCTTGCTTCGCAATAAGTCGACTCGCGAAAACAGCACCCAGACACGCTGTGCGTAACTGTTATTTTGCCACAGTTCACTCCTTACTTATGTACGGTACTGAGCTGTGGGGAGACGCAGCCGATCGTGAGCGAGTCTTTATCCTACAGAAGAGGGCAATCCGCGCGATGGTACAGGTACCATGGGATGTTTCAACAAAGCCTTTCTTTGTTGAACTAGGAGTTTTAACCGTCCCGTCTTTACAAATCTTCCAAGTTTGTCTATTTCAACCAATTTACACAAAACCTTAACGAATTATGCACCTAAACCTTCCTCATAAACACTGGCTATTGGTGAAAACCGCATGATAATCCGTTCAGTAGCTATTGAGATTATTGCGAACAGACAGACAGACGCAGTGATGGACTTTGTTTAATAATATATGGTTGAAAGAACTTACCTAAGTGAATTTCAACCGCTATTATACGAAATGTTCCATCCGAAGAGATTTAAATTACCATGTAGTCCGTCTTTCGTTGTATCGCATCGTCACACAGTTCAAAGCATACAAAAAAAATATATATATACTTTGTTCATTCGTTCATGTTCACTCGCTGAACGATACTGCGTCTGTGTTCATTCCTTAACTTCATTCGTTTTAGAGTAGTAGAAACTGATTGACCGGCGTCTGCATTATGCAACATCTGGGTTAAAAGTTGTATAAACGGGAGTTTAAATCTCTTCGGATGGAACATTTCGTATAATAGCGGTTGAAATTCACTTAGGTAAGTTCTTTCAACCATATATTATACTTCAATGTTCCATCCTCGAGATTTAAATTACCATGTAGATGTCTAGCGCCTGTTGCAGAATAAAAGCACTCCTCATATTATTTATTTACTCAGTAATTGATCAAAATTAAATTTTGATGATAACCTAATGCATGTGTGCATGCATAAATAAATAGATTTTCCTTTATTAGTAAGGAATTAAATCAATCATTAGGATTAGACACAAGAAAATAAAAAAAAATATTGCACAATGGCTGACCTCCGGAATGTAAAATTGGTCGTTATACGTTACCCATACAATTTGATTAGAACAGTATAATGACAGTTGTTCTTTTGATGACGTCAATAGAGACAATCAATTGGCAGCAAAGTAGAACCACGAGGCGTACTATAACAGGATAAATAATAGTACTATATAAGGTGTAGATAAAAACGTTCATATACTGTTGCAAAGCTGTAACATAGAGTAAGTTTACATACACATTTAAAGATATTTAAGCCAAAATAAGGGATATCGCAGACAACGTCTGCATACTCAAACTTTCTATAGCATCAATAAATTTGAAATGCATTAATAAATAAAATGTAATATTATTCAATATTGTCATACTTGCACGCAGTCTGAGTACTTCAACTTACAATCTATCAGAAGATCTTTTAGTGTGAAATTGTATTCTGGACAATTAAATGATTAAATGTTTGACTTGATATATTGACATGGCTAGCATGTTATCCAATTTATTTTGTCAAGGTAAATAGTTTTATAAAAATCAAGCAAAACATTTAGTTATAAATAAAATATCTAACTGAAATATTTAACTGTAATATTTAACCGAAACACTCAACCGAAATATTCAACCAAAACATTCAACATAAATATCTAACTAAAATATTAAATTGAAACTCTCAACAAATTTTCTCAATATTGTTTCTTCCAAGCTGCTGATGACTTTTTCATAGGGAATCCGTTTAGGTGTCAATGCGAAATTCATGCCCTTCGCTAGTACACTCTGTGTCGCGTCATCCAACGTAAAACTCGAAATGTTCACTACTGTGTCTTTCTGTATGTGAGATGAGTATTTGTTTGTTTTGTTTGAGAGCTCACGCTCGTGGTATAACCGCAATTTCTCCAACTTTTTGTTATGTCCCGCGGTACACAGATCGTATGTGCGATCCGCTTGTTGGTAGGTAACCCGATCACACAAATCCAAATTACTAGATGATAACACAGCACTACACTCCGAATGCACATCATATAGATCACTATTTACTCTGTCCAAATTGTAATGATTAGTTGTTTAAGTAAACGGACACTCGCGTTTTGCAGAATTTCTCTGGAGTGCGCAATATCACTACGTGGTTTAATACGCACACACGTAGGTATATAGCCCAAATCACGACATTTCATTAAAAATATCAGCGATGTATTTAAACGCGCTCGTTTCTTCCGAAGAAATTCTAGGTGACGAATTCTATTTGCAACCTCCGGCCCGTAACGGTTAGCAATTGTAAACTTTAAACTTTCGCGATTTGAACACATAGTTATAAATAAAATATCTAACTGAAATATTTAACTGTAATATTTAACCGAAACACTCAACCGAAATATTCAACCAAAACATTCAACATAAATATCTAACTAAAATATTAAATTGAAACGAGTTGGGAGCGACGGAGTCGGCAGTCGCAGCGTCGTCGAGTGAAGGCAGCGACACAGCAAGTCGGCGCGTGCACCAGGGACAACGACCTGCGATGCTCTGCCACCCACTGCACCTGTACGCACCACGAGCTCCACTCCCAGCCACCTGAATCATGAAATAGTTTGATTTAACTGAAATATTTAACTGAAATTTTTCACCGAAATATTTAACCGAAATATTTAACTGAAATACTTAACAGAAATATTCAACCGAAATATTTAACCAAAATATTTAACTGAAACATTTAACAAAATACTTTAACCGAAAATTTAACTGAAATGTTTAACCGAAATGTTTAGCTGAAATGTTTTAACCGAATATCCAACTGAATATTTAACCGAAATATTAAACCGAAATATCCAGTTATAAATATTTAAATACGGGACTTATCGCGCCTAAAACATAAATCTTATCTACTCGACGTTTCGACCAAGTTGCATTGATCGTGGTCACGAGACGACTGAATGTTGTGAGTGTCCGCACCGCTATTTATAGGAGAGATCGTTGGAAACTACCCTCAATTAATTTAATTTTTAATTTTTATCAGAGTTGCCATTGCGACACACAACACTGACAATATCGGCAGATTTTTGCTGCTTTGATCTTTGATTCGAACACTTGCTAATCACAGGGTTCCATGTTGCGGCCAACCTAAATCCATCCTCCCGGTTGAAATTGGGATGCTTCTTTATTTCTACCGCTTCACGCACAATACGGGAGTAATAGTGGCGGTCGGTCGAGAGGATCTTAGGGTCATGAAGTTCGATCCAGTGATTAGGTCCGGATTCCAGTAAGTGCTCGGCGATAGCAGATTTATTGACCTGGCAGTTTTTTACAGCTGCGATGTGTTCTTTGACCCTTTCTGCAATAGTACGCTTGGTCTGTCCGATATACGATTTAATTAAAATTTTAATTAATTAAGCAAAACATTGTCATTGAGTATAAAACAATGATCTAAGAATAATCATTTAATTCAAAAGTGATTGATGTTTAGAAACTTAAATACACCCTTACAATCGATTATCACAGCCAGTTTAATAATTAATATAAAATCATAAACTTATGATTTCTTTTTACTTATAACAGACTCCGTTTAAAAATTCAATTTTTACGAATTTTATTCGATCATTCGATCTTGATTCATCTCATAAGTTTTAAAAATTTTAGTACTGCATTATAATAATCTAATATAGCTGACAAAAAAATACTATCGATGTTATTACTAGTAGACTAATTATATCATCATTAATGTCTTGGTAAATACCGTACATATCTACGTTTATAACGATTTGTAGCTACCGGGTTATAAATGCAAGCAAGGGTAATGTTGAACCTCAGTGGATTTGTGAAATAATATAAGAGGTTTTATAAATTATTTCAGAAAAAATATAGTTGTGAATACGTATCTGGCACAGGCTTATCCTGTGATACAATATGGAATATAGAAATTGCCATATTATGATTTTAAAAACTTTACGGAGCTCGATAATCGATATTTCTAAATTAAGAAGCACGATCATCAATCAACATGCATGAGAATTCCAATTAGACCTGTGATGACCTTTGGTGATCTGTGAATCACAGGTTGTGATACAGTAAATACTTCTCCATAAAATTGATTGCATCAAATTTCTACAACTATCGCGTAGGTAATTACTTCATTTAACTTTAAACATCATATGTATTGTTACAACATATAGCATAACATTTGTGAAGACACTTGAACATTGTTGTTGTTATTATTATAATAATTTATCTCTATTCACACGTCAAAATTAACGATGGGCCGTTGGCTATGAACATTGTTATATGTTATGAAACATTGAGTGTATTCATCTCAAGACTTAAAAATTTGTGGAGGCAATGCATATTACATTTTCCATTCCAAATTATTTCTTATCAAATCATTGATCACACAGACGTGTTTACTACTTACTTGCTGCTTTTTGTACTCTGAGTCTACGCACAAAATATTAAAAGGGGTAACAATAGTGTGTCCCTTTTTTTTTTTTTTTTTTTTTTTTTTTTTTTCATAATCGGAATAACTACTGACTTCATTAACGTAGCAAAATCAAGGTTGTACTGGAGCGCTTGACGCCGTACATTAAGCTATTTAACCATACCATAATATTATGTATTGTTTCATATTGTACTATGATATTTTCATTGTAACAAAAGCCTTATTGGAACCATATCTGACGTATTAGTTAGTACACATTATTTTACAATGTTCATGTATGAGTGTGTGTTGTCTAGTTAAATCAGGCAACATAAATAGGCCTTCTTGAAGCCGATTATGGCTATGTAAAATTACTGCAACATTACCGGTAAGTAAATCTTACAATTTATGTTAACAATAGGAAGCGACACTAAACTATAAGCTTGTATACGCTCCATTGCTTTTGTGTGATAAATAATTTATAAAGTTTAACACAAACTAATGTGTTGCGCAGAACAAGGTGACTTTTTAGGTTAACGTTTAACCATTCACGTTCGCCTACATTTGCAACCAAAATGTATTATTATTTTGCAATGTATTGTTGATGAGGGTAGGCATTATTATGCATAGTCAAAGATTATTAGTCTATTATTGCTCACTTAAATCTGTGTCCTTGGGCGAAAACTATAACGATTTCTGTCAATTTGAATATGAGGATGAATAATATCAATATGCTTAATAATCCATAAATATGCTTCAATTTTATACGATTTTGTATTACGTTTGTATGGACAAGACGTTGTATGCCAGGACCTTTTTGGCCTTTTAGGCCTTCTCAGCTTGGTAACGCGCTGCCATTCAGTCACGGTCATTCAGGAACAGGTGGATTAAATGGAGCAATATTCCGTGGTACTTTAGACGATTCGGCATTTGCAGATTAATGTTGTTTGACATCGAGGTCGAAAAATGAAAGGTTGGTCGCACAGTCGTAGGTTTATTATTATATAAACGCACAACCTCTTGAAGATGTTAAGTTTGATAACAGTAGGCTGTATCAAGACTTAGTCATAAGACATAAGTCAACTAGGTCAGTGAAGCCAGGATATACCTTTGTTTGTGGTTTTTCTAGCCCTTTGTGCCAATAGCAAAAGAAAAATAATCACAAGATGACTCATTCTTTTTTAACCTGACTAAGGTGAAGCAAAAGGGAGGATTATGTTTCTGACCGGTTTATGTGTATTTAGTAATACAATGTAGTACAGTCTTACCCCAACGTTCAGAGATCACTGTAGGTGTTTTCAACCTCATCAATGAGAAAATTTCTTGACCGCTTTAAATCATTGCAAGATCTCATTTGGCACGACTGAAGAAGTTGGTTAGTTGACTCAAGTGTTGAATCTTCGACCAAGAGTTTAGCGGGGTTAGAGCCATGGTCAAGGTCTTTACCGAAATCGTATCGCATACACAGGCAATATAGGTACTATAACAGTATCTAGACATATCTGGTTGAATTATTTTGTACCTTATGTTGTAGCCTTTCTTTTGCATAATGGCTTTCCCATGTACTATACGACACAGTACGAAGTACTTTCTAGGGTAGCATCGCGTACTACCACACTAAGAAAGTATAAAAACATATGAACACTTTATTGCATACCAGACAAAACCTTTATCTAGGAAAAAATATAATAAGATTTATTTAACAATGGGCATGTCTTATCGCTTAGAGCAATATCTGGCAGTCAATCTTTGGGTAGACAGGAACTAGATTCATTATAATGTGGTTGGTTGCATACCATATAATCCGCTAAGAGGTTTAATGACATATACGGGTTCTTGTTCTTGTTCTTCTTCTTATGGCTTTTAAACGCTTGACGTTTTTCTGCCAGTGTTAAAAGTAGATTAAATTAATTACTTACCTGTAATTCCGCTATGACATAATGGTAGCAACATTATCGGCAATTATTATTGCCTATCTTCATGCTCGGACACCGTAGTGGAGCAAGTTTCTGATCTCTGGTTAAGATCTGTAGAATCCAAGAATCCAATAAGTCCCATGTAGATATATGCGACACAGGAGGTAGTTTACTTTCTGAGTAGCATCGCGTACTACTACATTAAGAAAGTATTAAATAAATTCCGGGATGATATCTCGTAGCACCACTTTAAGGAATTATTTTTGTTTATTGTCGGGATAATATCACGTATTACCACGTTAAGACAATAAGTAATTTACTTCAACACATTTTTTCTGTAGGTAGATTTATTGAAGCGGTATATTTTTCTCCGCATCCCAAAAATCCAGCGAAAGTTTCGTCTGATAACGTCGCAATCAGAACTTTCCAATCGTTTACCCATATTTAAGTATGAGAAACAAACACTAATTCACAAAACTTATAGCAAATACTTTTAAAACATTAAAATTGTAACAATTAAAATTGTGACATCTGGACGATGCTACACACAAAATACGAATGAAGTTAAGGAATGAACACAGACGCAGTATCGTTCAGCGAGTGAACATGAACGAATGAACAAAGTATATATATATTTTTTTTGTATGCTTTGAACTGTGTGACGATGCGATACAACGAAAGACGGACTACATGGTAATTTAAATCTCGAGGATGGAACATTGAAGTATAATACTTACGTAGTGATATTGGACGGCCCTTTGGCGTAAAGGATAGTTAACCTGATTCTGACCCGACGGTCGTTGGTTCTAATCCTAGCTATATACCTACCAATGAAAGTTTTATGTGCATTCATTCATCATGAGTTTTCGTACAGTGCTAGTGGGATCATTAAATCTACCAAAAAGTAGCTTACCACCAAGGAGAACATCTGCCACCGTAACCTTACACGTTCCCCGACGCAAAATGTAGGGGTAATATACGTTTAACGTGTGTATCTGTGTGTCTCTCTGTAGCATCTTAGCACCTAACCGGATGAACCGATTTTGTTTTTATTATTGATCGTTTTTTTTTGTTTGATAGATGTCTTCATCGAGAGTTTTCTTAGCTTTGATTCATGAAAATTCGTTCAATCGTTATAAAAATATGAGCTTTTTTCTAGTTAATTAATTATGAAATCAACTTTCATAGGTCTGATCAATTCGAAAATCTTCTTCTTCAACGATATTGTAAGAACATGGAAGCATTGACCTGATGCTGGGACATCTCCTGGACTCTACAGAATACTCAAATCCTCACCAACTTACAGCTCAGATTTTAAATGTCGTGTTTAGAGTAATTGGAATCCTTTTAATGAAAAGATTATACATAGATCAGTCGGGGTGGTTTAAAATATTATATTATTATATATTATATATATAGATCAATATTATTTTATACAATAGATCATATTATTATACTATATTGACTTCAAATTGATTGTGATCGGTGGGGATCTACAGCATAGCTAAGCTTATAATAATATTTTCGCAGTAACTACGACCTAATCTGTGGTTTCACTGCAAATATTTTATTAATTATGCGATGCGTGTATGTGAAATTCGTGATATCTTCTAGAGTTTTCATTTGAATTATATACTGTAAACGACAATTTTAATCTATAATATGTGGCCAAGCTAATTAACGTAATTATTTGGATAAGGATTAATACTATATACTTGAAAATAGCCTTGGAAGTTATGTAATATCTTTTAACAAAAAATTAAAGATTAAAATGGTTACTGTGAGTCAACCTTAAGAGATAGACATATGCTGTCGCGGACTTTTTTGTAGGTCTAATTAAGTTGTACAAGTCTTGCATAGAAAATATTCTTCTATCTATTTTCAATTAAGCAGCGTTCGTAAGAAACGTGTTTTTTCGACCGTTTTTTTGCCGACTGAGGTTGCAAATTAGGTCTCCACGAATGTACCTTTGATTTAAACGGGATAATATATAGCCTATTTTCATTCCGAAAGTCCATTCTATGTATTAGTGAAAGAATTTTTTAAATCGGTTCAGTAGTTTTTGAGCCAAATCATTACAAACATACAAAAATACAAAAATACAAATGTTCTCTCTTTATAATATTAGTATAGATTAGATATTATTTTATATGACTTATTATTACAAAATTGTATTATATTAATATTTTACCATTGTTGACCTGTGAAACGCAATTTTTACCAATAAATTATGTATGAATGAATGAATGAATGTTTAAAAACTAAAACAACCGACTTCAATGCCCCGCCAGTCAATTTCAGTAGCAAGTTTGAGACGTTTATCGTCATATCTCTGGAGATACTTATGAGATCTCGATGAAATTACAATGGAACCACCTCGGAAACGTACCCTACCGATTACAAAAAGAATCATTCGTATCGGTCCAGAATTAACGGAGTAATCGTGTAACAAACACAAAAAAAAAATGTAATGTAAGTAAATAAAGTTGAGATTTGGATGGTATATTTGTCTAAGTACGTAAGGGTGTACTAAGAAAGGATTTTCCAAAATTCACCCCGTAAGAGGGTGAAACGGGGGTTCGAAGTTTGTATGGAGAAACAAGATTAGATAGTCTTCTCTATTCTAAACTTCACACAAATGCTTTAGTAAATAAACAAGTAAATACGTATTTCAGGCTTTTTCGAAATTCAACCCCTAAGAGGGTGAAATAGGGTAACAAAGTGTGAAAATCAGTATTGTTTCGAATTGCGCTGAAATTTAGAATGCAGATAGTTATTGTGACGAAGGTATCCGTTAAGAAAGGATTTTCTTTAAAGTATGGCAAAACAAGGTGAGATAGTTTGTTTTATTCGAAACTTTACATAGTTACTGCTGTTAATAAATACGTACGTACGTACGTGTTGCAGGATTTTTCGAAATGGGGTAGGTAACAAAGTCTGAAAATTTGGGATTTTTGGGTTTTATAAATATGAATCCCGATTTTCCTTAGTCACGCAATAACATAAAAGCGGGTGAACCGATTTGGCTAATTCTTATTTGATGTCTTTTATGATAGAAAGATTTTTACAAAAGAAAGCCGCGAGGCACTTCTAGTATAATATATATTTATATTTATTTTCTAATAGAATGATTTGTCAATTGCATACGACACACAAAATAATCTATGTATTATAGTTTCTTTACAGCGCAACTAATTATTTAGCAGACCATTATATGTAGATACATACTATAATGAAACTGTAATATTCTATTACGTCTTCTATAAAATTGATTCCGACTTTACTTGCTACAAAGATATTAATAAAAATAAATATTTTAATTAGGTACTTATGTAAATTAGTGACACTATTAGTACTCTAAATACGCGAGTGAAACTCTTTGTCTTATCTTTTACTAAGTTCATTGATGTGTGATATAAATATCCTTGAACGGTACTTAATTTTTTAACATAAGATGCGAAGTGGCTATATCTTACCCCACCTTACACAATCTTCACCCACTTACCTAATTAAGTAGGAAATTGTAGGTAAATAACGACTATGTCTAGATTGCCAGTAGACTTTACATGACCTGCTTTATTTCAGAATAGCTGGGACCTGGGCTTACTTAGTAATTATTATATAATCTGTGCCCGGGCCCTACGGCTTCGCCTACGTTTAAAACTAGCTTAGCTAAAAGGGTTACGAATTTCGCTTTAAGTCGAGAAGGCTGAAGCAAAGAAGAAGAAGAAGCCTCTAGCTCTACTATCCATGTTTTAGCTCGATGATTTAGTGGCACTCGATACAATAATAAGTAAAGAATATTACGATGAAAAAAATCTAATGTTTTTAGAAGTATATTGTTTTTTTTCAATACGTTATAGGCTAGCGTTTGACCACTATCTCACCTTTCGGTAAGTGAAGATGCGTTCGAGACTGTCCGGAAGACTCAAAAGTTAAAAAATAAACATTTATTCAAGCATCGTTGCGAAGTGGTGGCGGTAAATATATTATCTAACTGACTGACAAATAATATAAATATTTATGCGTCCTTCATTCACTTGTATCACATTAACTTTTTATATACTCAACCAACAATAGAAACATTAACGGGATATTTACCTTGAAATTTATTTGTTTTAGCGAATAAGGAAGCGGGTAGGTAGAAATTTCTGCTCGTAAATGCTACCCACTGTCTGCTCGTAAGTGATAACTTTCAGTTTATCTGTGATCGCGGCGTGGGAAAATTTCCGGGAACTCTCCACATCAATATACATTTTAATAAATAGGAAGTCTGTTGTTCTTCCGCCACGATAAAGCTATTGACATTTTATAAACGGCCAATTGCATGTTGTGACACGGGACAGTGTATGGTGCCGTAGTTGCTCGTCAGAATATGCATTATGCAACTAATAAGTTGGATGACTATTATTCATTAACTTATAAAGCCTACCTATTTGTAATAGTTTTTCTATAAAATTCGTTATAAATATTACTATTGTGAATTTCCACATATCTCAGAACAACCTTTTCGCCTGCAAGGAGGAGAGAGACAGTTGCCTCTAACAAAAAATAGTTCTTTAAGATTACTTTGTAAGCGGATCCCTGAATCTCCCAGAATTTAGAAAATCCTACGCCATGGGATAGAGGAGAAAAACAATTAATCCCCACTTTACGTGTAAAAAACGCCATGGGATAGACGAGAAAAACAATTAATCCCCACTTTACGTGTAAAAAATGACAGCGTGATTAATGGGTTACATACCCATGCCAACGTGCAGCATTTTTTTTTGTAAAAGCCCCTTGTTAACCCCGCTAACTAAGCCAAATATCCTTGTGTCTAGAGTGGGTTCACGTCAATAGTGCAATGAGTGGGAATCGAACTCACGATCTCTCGATCGCCAAGCCGACGCCTTAGCCATTGGGCTATTGCGCCTTTTAAATTCTAGTAGTAATAGACCGGCGGATGGACATGGTGAGACTGAAGAAGGTCCTTGTTAACCCTTGTGAACCCTCAAAATCTGGTATCTCGTAAATTTGAATATTTAAGAATACAATATTATTTCTTCATTACAATATCTACCATTGAATGCAAGAGTCGTAATTCAGGCAAACTTTATGAATAGTTTAGTCAGAAAATTAACTGTGAAATGTATGCAGTAGATAGAATTTAAATAATGAAGGTACATAGATGTTTAACTGACCGCAATCTGCGCTGTATAGATACAGGCGGAAATAAATAGGGAGTCTTCTGAAGAAAACTTTGGAATGGTATTAGATATTTGAAACATAGATATTATTATTATTGTTGAAGAAATGTAATAATAAATAATACATAATCTAGGTAGACGTCGTCGTTCGAGCGTCGTGCTTGTCTTGTTAACTTACATCATAAAAAAAAGATTGTGTGTTAAAAGTTTGTTACTTCTTTATGCTATGAAGCCGGTGATCTAGGACTTAATCCGGAAAACTGAGAGGATGCAGCTAGTGAGCAATATTCTATTATCATTATCATCATACAGTTTTCGCGTCATAGGATGACAATAATACAAATCTTTAGATCCTTCTATTTGCAATATTAGTATGATCTTTTAAGACTAGGTGCAACTAATAAATTAAGATCTAAAAATAGATAGTAATCGATATCGATAGGTTTATACTTGAGCTTTATATCTGTGTAGGAATAAAATGAAGAGAGTCCATCGTGTCCAACTTGACCTATTTCCTCGTGACGGGAATGAACCCTTTACTAATGCCGTACACTTTTGTTGTAAGAAATCGTAAATTGTCCACCGCCTTCCATTACTATATGATCCTTTCAGAACATGGTTGTCTCGAAGAGATCTCTAGAGTGATAAGATCACCTATTGACTATATAAAATAATATTTTTAATTACTCTGTAGTTCTATTAGTACTTTGCTTTCTTACATCTTAGTTATTTTCATCTTGCCAATTTCGAAATCTGGGGTCTGAATGTCAGCTTGAGAAAAATTTGCTCTTTTATCCAATCACGCAAAATCATCTAAACGGATAAGGATGAGTTTTGGCACAAATGGTTTATAAACTGGATAATATAGGATATTTTTAACGCGGGTTACATTATAAATAATAGTACAAGTATGCGGGCGCAGGCTGCAGAGCATAACTAATAATAAAATAATGTGATCTATAATATTGCTTCAATGTGGTGCCCAGGCCCACCCGTAGCACTCATTGACGCCGTAAAACAGACGCCTTAGCATGTCGTAGCACCAGTGGGTGAAACTTGTAGGGCATAATGGAAATTAAACCTACGATAAGCTTAAAACTCGCGTTATGTCGGTAAAGTATGTAGGTAGTTTAAATAATATACAATTGTACAATGTACCTATTCGTCCTTGCCATTGTGAATAGTAAAGCCAGACAGTCGGACCTTTCTTAACACAATGAAATGTTCTAGCAAAACCTATACCATAGTATGAATAGTTATTAAAATTATCGATTCGTGCATGGAGACACGATAGTCTGTGGTTTTTAATTTACAAGCTGTACCTGACATGTTTTGCAATGTCTTTTCATCCGGCGTGATGCAAAGTAACCAAGCAAATGTAATCTGAATCATTTCTAAAGAGCTTTTTGCCTTTAAAAGCCTTTATAAGTTCTGTAAGACCTTGCTTCTTGACAAATTTAATGATTCTAGGTCAACGGGGAGTAAGTACCCTATAGGTTTTGATTCCCATGTGAAATCGCAAAATATGCGACCTATCTTTTAATATATCTATATCTTTTGAACGCGTTGATTTACAAGTTAATTTTTTACCGCTGAAAAAGACCGTAGTACCCGATTAATTTAGATATATATAGACACCCGATTTAATATAAGTTTCAATTTGTTACCTCTACGCCTTCCGGAGAAAAAAGTCTCTTGAGAGACGGATAAACAGACAGACGGACAACAAACTGATAATTTAAGGGTTCCTTTTTCCTAGCTGTAGAAAATATTATAGTCTGCCTGAAACGATTCCACAACTTTACTAACGGACTTCAAGGAGGAGGTTCTGTGTTCATCTGTATGTGTTTTTTTTATTGATTCAACCGTGAAATAGATTTGTTTCTGTTTGTAGAACAAAGTGACTAGAGAAATTACAGATATTTTCAGACTAATTTACCGTTAATTTCACATTCAAATTAAAGGATATAAAACTCATTTTAATCCCGTTACGCTAAACCTCGTAGACATCACCGAGGCAATAAGAATTAAGCGATTACATACTTACCCCCGCAGTAATTTAATAACGGGGGTTGAACCCCGAAATCCATCGTAACTTAATTTGAACAAGCTCAAGTTACCGTTAATAGCAATTTCATCGAGCGTAATTTTCTAATATGAAACTCAAATAATATTAATGGAAATTAAATAAACTTCACTAAGAAACTGTTAATGTAAAGGGTATTTTACCTTTTGCATATTTTTAATGATATAGAGAGCAAACAAGCAAACGGCTCACCTGATGGGAAGTGGTCACCGTCGCATATGCACACTTGCAACACTATCACTGATTCGTTGCCGACCTGTCTAGATTCTGTTAACGCCTCTTTTGAAGGACTCCAAGTTATAGGACGCCGGGATAAATAAGGACGCCGGGATTAAATTGAATAGTTCTTCAGAATACTTCCCGTTATAAATGCGATAGAAAATGTTGTTTGTGGTATGGGTAACACGTAACGTTTATGTCGTGTCACGACATAAAACATGCTACGGGAGCAGTATACTTATGTTAATTTTTATTTGTAATATGGGCCAGTATCACCGGTTATATTTATATATGATCAAATAGACCTATTATGAACTTATCTGCTCGATCTTAGATTTTTGACAACTTTCAGAAGACGTCATGTGTCTGATCTGTCACTTTATGATGAACTGGTGAGCTAGCCTTAATCCGTATTATAATAATAGTAGTAGAACATAAGATTCAATGTTTTATTTAATTTGTACAGTTATGCCATACTTATTACAATTCCCGTTGCCGCGGTGAAAAGAAGTCCTTTGTTTGCTAATTCCATAGTTTCTAATACATACTACCTAGGTAGGCAGAGGTAAGCAAGCAAAGCTCTGCAAAGTTTCTTACAAATCAATTTAGATTTCTTATTCTTTATGTATCTGATAGGCTAGCGTTTACAGACAGACAGGCCGACAGGCAGACAGACTGTCCTAGAATTCACTAACATAGTGAATTCTAGGTCTGTGGTTTGACCACTATCTTGCCTAGTGGTAAGCGTAGGTGTGGTCGAAGGTGAGCACGTGAGCAGGTGAGGTGATTCTCTCCTTGAGGGTGGTAAGCTACTTTTTGTAGCAAGTCGACATAATGCTTCTACCACCTAGTCAGATGTTGAAGAGTTAATAAGCAAATATACTAGATACTTATCGTATTTACAGCATCAATAGTTAATAATTTTTTGAAATAAATATAGAGAAGCAAACAAGCATGCGGCCCACCTGATGGTAAGTAGTTACCGCCGCCTATTAACACCTGCAATACCAGGGGCAATACTGGTGCGTTGCCTGCTCTTTTGAAAGAGGAATCTGTTAACTCTCCTATTGAAGCAACTCAGATCAACTTTCTGCAGGAAAATATCGGAAGGTTATTCCACATCACGCACGTACTCATATTACGTATGCTTATACATATAAATATCATTCTTAACTAAAGAAAATCCACATAAGATTAGAGTTGCTAAAGCCGTATTTATAAATTCTAGAATACTCCTGTGTATGTATGAATTCTTGGTAGTTAATATTTAAATTGTAGGAGGTTATACTCATTCCGTTATAAAATTCATAAGGTTTCATACCTGTGAGTGTAGGTAATGGGCACATTAATCATATGAAACGCTCTTGCATTATGATGTATTACAGTTATCTTTGTTCCCGTGGATATAACGAAAGTGCCACATTATGTGACATTTTAATAGCATAAAATGAAATATTGAGGTACATTTTGATCTTTGTATAGCAGCTACTTACCAAAGCGTTTCATGTTTGTATAATTTTGTAAAGAAGTTGTGTTCGAAGTACTAGATAAATGCGTGTTAACCAGTGCCAAACATTACTTTTTTTTTATTATATGAGGTATTTATTATTATTATTAATTCATTTATTTCAGAAAAATTAAATTCCATATTGTTGTTAGTAAGATAAAGTTCAAACTTATAAGTAATGTTAGTAAAAAGGAAAACATTAATTTATAATTATTAAACATAATGCATGAGTCAGTGTATCACTGTTTCACTAGCTGCACCAGCGGCTTAAGCTGGTCAACCCAGTGACCCATGATGCACGAACCCAGATCCTCAGCAACATTGCGCAAGAGGGAGTTGGAAACCCCACGTATGCGGCTCATCAGGGATGCAGTTCTTTTACGCATAATGCCATAAAAGTCATCTACTCGTGCATCTGCAAACATCCCTGATGCACTACAATATCGTGGCAGTCCCAACAACATCCTGAAACCATTGTTGTATATGATATGCAGAGCGTTGTACGATTTCTTTGTATAATTGACCCACAGACCGCACGTGTAGAAGGATTGGCAGTAAGCCCTAAATAGTGTAATCTTAACTTCAGTAGAACAACGTGCGAATCTGCGAGACAACATATTACACCTTATGGTCAACACTCTGCTTTCCTTTTCTAGATCAAGGTCATCAGTCATGTCATCTGTTACCCAATAACCCAGGTACTTAAAACGATTAACACGTAAGGGGGTTCCCATCGAGCTCAACAGGAAGTGCTGCGTAGGATTTTTTACCAGATTTAAATTGGATCAGCTCACTTTTTTTTGTGTTATACCTGAGTCCATGAGATGCAGCATATTTTTCACAAACAGCTATTAGCTGTCTAAGAGCATTAATCGATGGACTCAGCAGCACCATATCATCCGCATTACTTATATTGGTTACAATATTGCCATTAATTGAGCAGCCGACACTAGTACCGCTGAGTTTATCGATTAAATTATTAACATAAAAATTAAATAATCTTGGAGACGATATTCCACCTTGTCTCACACCACACTTTAACCTGTATTCATCCGAATAGGAGTCTGCCCATCTCACAACATTTATTTGATTTTGATACCAAACTTTAAATAGATTAGTTAAGTCCTTTGGTAAGTTGGTACTTGAGAGTTTTTTTCCATAATACATCATAAGATACAAGGTCAAATGCTTTCGACAGGTCCAAAAAACAAGCGTACACAGGCGTGTTTCTGCTTGAATAGTATTGGACAGTGTGCTTTAAACATAGAATTGCAGACTCAGTGGAAAGTCCTGGTTGAAAACCAAATTGAGCGTCATTAATGTTAAGATGTTTAGTTAGATGTCTGTCAAGCAAACTGTCCAACACCTTAGCAATTGTCTTAGCAAGGGAGATAGGCCTATAGTTGGACCCGTCAGATGCATCACCCGTTTTATTTTTTATAACTGGCACAACAACAGTTTTCATCATTCCTGAGGCAGATAAGAATGCCCAGAGCAAAAACTAAACAGCATTGCCAGTACCCTAGGAAGATGTGGCCCAGCATGCTGCAGGTGTTCTATGCTGAGTCCATCATGCCCTGGTGATTTCCCTCTTTTCATTTTCTTAATAATATAAGCAACCTCCTTCGCAAAAAATTGATGATGTACATGACTGACTTCAACATCGTCAGCATAGCTCACCTGAGACTGCGCATCTAGAACGGGGTGAACTTGAAAGTGCTGTTTAAATAAGTTGGCTATGTCTTGGGAATCACACACGCCATTCATACTTGCAGGTAGGCTATTGGAGCGGCTAAGCTTCTTTGTGCTTTTCCAAAATCCACCAAAATCTTTAGCTGTATGATGAGTGGCCAACATATCCATCTTTATCTGCTGTTCATTATTTTGGCACCATTTTAACTTCATTTTAAAGATTTTTCGTGACTCACACATAGATGTATAAATCGGTCCATGTTTAGGCCTACCGTGTAAACTCCAAAATTGAAAGTCACGTCGCGCTACACTGTGAGCTTGTCTGACATGTTTATTCCACCCTACAACATAGCCTCGTTTTTTAAATTTAGGTTTACTAAAACTATATACAGCTGCTTGTTTCAATTTGTCAACAATATTATCATACAATGAATTAATTATATTCCTATGAGTAACCTCATTACACATTTTACCACAACATAGAACAAGCTCGGAAGGAAAATCGACATCTCTCAATAAATTATTGCAAGTTGTAGTATACTCCTGAATTTGACTTGTGTCTCGATTGTGACCCCAAACTACTTTATTACAGGTTACATTATTAATGACTAATTTTGGCTTAATTACATTTAAGTTGCATTTTATTGTAAGAGGATAATGAGCTGACCAGTAAACATCATAATAAACACAAATATTAGTGATTGTTTTAAATGCTGATTGAGATAACCACGCAATGGTCGAGCCATCGCCTGCAGCCGTGAGCATCACTTACATAGGTATACGTATTTGATAATGCACCTAGTTTTTCATAGTCTGCACATATCCAGTTTTGATCACTACAAAAGTCAAAAAGTTGCTTACCGAAAAGTTCTCCAGGATGGGCATTAAAGTCACCGAGTATGTAAACAGATTCCGAGTCTAAGCTCTCTATTATAGCATTAATTTCACCGAGACACTCCGAAAACTCCACTATATTATCAATACAATCAGTAGGCATATACGTCTTCCTCCACAGAATAGCAACTCCTTCATATGGTCTACCTCGAAGAATCCCTATAGAAGTGTCCACTGCGGAAGTCCCTGTGTAGCTGAAGTTGCTATCAATCGTACCAAGAAACGGGATGTCATGAGGCAACAACCAAGTTTCCTGGAGCGCGATCACATCTACGCCCTCACACAGCATTCTGACGCAATCCACTGAACGCATCAGAGATCTACAGTTAAATGATATAAGACTGCAATCCATTATATATTTTGATAATACTTCAGATTTTCTCAACGAGACCCTGCTGTGTTCTTACTTTTAAAATCGACAAAACGTCGATAAGAAATTCCAGCGGGCCAGAGCTTGCTGTTCACAAAAACACTCAGTTTTTGTTTAGGAATGAGTATTTTAAAAGATATGTATTCTTTTTGTCGCTTCATTTTGACTTGTTCCATAGTAACTTTCACTCCTGTCTTTTCCAAAAGGTAGGTACTGATGTCCGTGGCTGCAGTATTTTTATTGACATTATAAATGTAAATAGGTGTTATAGTTTCCACAGCTTTGAATTTACCTTCAGGCTCAGGTTCAGCATTCCCTTTCAGTCCTGAAAAAGATTTCTTAACCTTTTTCTTTGCACTCACTTCCATTCATCACTAGGCTCGACATTATGCCATTGACTGTCTTGTTTACAGAACGCCGCGTATGTGTTTCCATTACAGTTGTGTACTTTTTCAGTTTGAATCCCATCAGTTTGACTATGTAGTGATACTCCAGTACCTGATCCTGAAGTAAATAACCGAGTTACGTCTGCCGACTCTACAGATAACACGCGTCAGCGTTCTATATTCTGAGTAACGTAATCAGACACCAGACGCTGAATGGACAAACAACAGATAAGAGCATCCGTCCCACGGTGGTCTGATATCGAAGCTCTAGATTTAATTTATATTTAAGTTAGTCTTAGACGAGCTCTTGTAGAGAGTAAACGTCTTGAATTAATAAAGTTTTATTTTTTAAAAGCTCCTTCGGCTCGCTCAGCTCTTGACTGGCGCAGCCGGTAGGATTTCCGCGTCGCGAATAACTTCACTTTAGTAACACGCTACGTACGTTTTCACGCGTTTTACGGAAATCCACGAACCAAATAAATACGTCGAGAGCACCGTTGGTGCTATTGCTGCGTTCCGGAGGACAACGTTTAAGGCTCAACGAGCGACATGGACAGTCTGTAAGTAGACCCAAATCGCTATTTCCAGTCTTATTCCAATCCTATTCACTGTTTTAGTTATATGTGTCTAGAAATCAGAACGTTATTTCCAAACATTGAAGTGTGTTTTGTGATTTCTTTTAAATGTGTTTAGTGTTTTAAAATAAATAAAGTGTTAACATATTATAATAATTATAAACAAATAAATTATTAAGTTAATTTAAAAAAAAAAAATGGAAAATATAGTGCAAGTACCCCGCGACTTTGCTAACGTCATCCCCAAATTCGACGGTGACGAAAAATTACTTAGTTTATTTATTAGGAAATGCGAGTACTTGATTAGCTGCTGTAGAATAGAGGGAAATCCACAGCAGGACCTGTACGTTTACCATCTTATAACATCCAGACTTACTGGTAGAGCAGCCTCTCTCATAAGCGAACGACAAGATTTAGATACCTGGCCTGATTTAAAACGGGCATTTGAACAGCATTTTGGTGATCCCCGTTCGGAAGAATGCATTTCAATAGAGTTAGAAACTTTAAACATGAACAATGGCGAGTCATATCTGGATTTTTGCAACATAATTCAACACGTTAAAAGCGCACTGATTGCCAAAGTCAATTTAATTGAGGACGTAAATCTACGTCGTAGTAAGATAACGATATATGACAACATGTCAATGAATGTGTTTTTATATAACCTGCCGGAAGAATTGCTTCGCATTGTGCGTCTTAAGGGTTCCGTTTCACTAGAAAATGCCTTAAGCATAGTGCTCGAAGAAGTAAACTTTATGTATCAATATAATGCGAAAAAAAAATGCTTAGATCACAGAATCAATTACAGCCTAAGGCTCAAACTACATATCAAAATCCTTTTATGGATAAATTTGGAATGAAGCCTTTCTTCACTTCAAATCAACAACCTCAGCAAAACTTTAAATTTGGAATTCCCCAAAACAATGCTGGTACTTCAAGTCCTCACACACCACAAACAAACTTTAAATTTGGTGTACCACACGCTAAACAAATATCTCACTTACCTTTTTCACAACCCCAACAAGCTGGATATAGACCACAGCTTCCCCAACAATTGGGCTATCGACCACAGTTCAACCAAGGACAACAGCAGTTTGGTTATAAGCCTTCATTTAACCAAAGTCCACCCCAATTTGGCTACCGACCTCAACTCAACCAAAATCCACCCCAATTTGGTTATCGACCTCAATTTAACCAAGGACCACAGCAGTTTGGCTATCGTCCACCTTTTGCCCAAGGCCAACAACAATTCGGTTACCGCCCCCTACAAAGATTAGCGCCTCAGCTATCTACTGATGTGAGCATGCGTACAGCTCCCCCACTGAAACCTCAAGGTTTTAGAATGAACGAACTGTACAGCCTAAATGAACCTGAAAGTGATGACCTTACTTTTATGCATGAAAATTCTGAAACTGACTGTTATATTGACTACAATGATAACACCCCGACTGACAACGTCGACACTTACGAGACTAACGCTGGACAAGATGACCAAGCCTCAGCTGTCCACAGCATTGAAAATTTTCACATCAATGCCTCCAACAAGCCCCTGAAATAATACAACTTCATTATAATACATTGAAATTACCACACGTAATAATACCCGAAATCAATTCTAAATTTATGATTGATACCGGAAGTTCGAGATCATTCATTTCACCAAAAATGGCTAGTGAGTATTTTAACGATTTCAAACACTACGAGCCGTTTGAAGTTATAAGCACCCACGCATCTAGCCAACATAACGAAGTTGTAGTAATTCCGTTATTCCCAACATTTAACAGCACTGAAACGCATAAGTTTTATATTTATGATGTTGATGGCTGTTACGATGGACTCATTGGCAGTGACCTTCTGAAACAATTGAACGCAAAAATTGACATGCAAAACCAAATTCTCTATACCCAATCATCGGCTATTCCTATAATATACAATCCTAATAATGAAATAAGAATAAGCCCACGTTGCGAACAAAGAGTGAAATTACCGACAGACCTACGAAACGGCGATGCTATATTAAACTACAAACTATTTTGTGAAGGTGTTAGAATGCCTACCGCTTTAGTTAAGTGCGAAGACGGGTATGCAACAACGATCATACAAAATACTTTGGATACTGAAATGACTCTAACAGTTACACGACCTTTTGAAGTAACTAAACATGACGGCGAAAAATGCAATTTTCACAAATTAGATGACCGAAATAACATAGAGATTGACCCGATATTGACAGAAAATGTTAGCAACTTGCGTTTAGACCATATGAATTCAGAAGAAAGAGACTCAATTAAAAAGCTTTGCCTTGAATACAAAGACATCTTTTATACCGAAAAATTACCGTTGACATTTACTAACGAAGTTAAACACCACATCCGCACGCGAAACGAAGACCCAATATACATCAGACCCTATAGGCAACCTCAAGTAATAAATGATGAAATAAATAAACAAGTTACTAAAATGTTGGAAAATAATATTGTAAAAGAGTCGTATTCTCCCTGGAGTGCCCCTGTGCACCTAGTGCCAAAGAAGTTAGACGCGAGTAACGAAAAGAAATATAGACTTGTTATTGACTACCGAAAACTAAACGAAATTACAATAGACGACAAATACCCCCTACCAAATATTACAGAACTATTTGACAAACTAGGACGAAGCTGTTACTTTACTACCCTTGACCTAGCCAGTGGCTATCACCAGATAGAAGTCGCTGAAGAAGACAGACAAAAAACCGCATTTGGTATAAACGCAGGACATTATGAATTTTCCCGTATGCCGTTTGGATTAAAAACGGCACCGGCAACTTTTCAAAGAACGATTGACAATGTGCTACGTGGCTTGCAAGGAATACACTGTCTTGTGTACTTGGACGACATAATTATTTATTCGTCCAGCTTGCAAGAACACAGTAAAACTACGGACCGTTTTTGACAGATTACGACAAACCAATTTAAAAATTCAGCTAGATAAGTCCGAATTTCTTAGAAAGGAGGTCTTATACTTAGGTCACACAATAACTAGCGACGGCTTAAAACCTAACAATGACAAAATTAAAGCCATCCTAGAATATCCCTTACCCCGAAGTACAACCGAAATTAAAAGTTTCTTAGGACTTATTGGGTACTACCGTAAGTTCATTAAGGACTTCGCTAAAATCACTCAACCAATGACAGCACGACTAAAACAAAAGCGCTCAATGCCTATCGATGACGACAAATACATAGCAGCCTTTGAAAAATGCAAAGAGCTTCTTGTAAATGCCCCAATTTTACAATACCCTGATCCTGACAGGCCTTACATACTGACAACGGATGCTTCAGAATTCGCTCTTGGAGTAGTTTTTTTTTATTTTTTTATGTGATAATGGGTATCACTTGACCACTATCTCACCTGATGTTAAGTGACGATGCGGTCGATGATGTAGCGCGCTTACCCAAAAGATACCTATTCACTCGCGACTTGAAGACCCCTATGTTGTATCTAATCGGAAACACAGACTCGGGCAGGGAATTCCATTCCTTGGCAGTACGTATGATGAAAGAAGAAGCGAATCGCTTTGTACGCGTAAATGGTATATCCACCATGTAGCGGTGGCGCCTCTTAGTATCCCTGCTAGTCCGATTATAAAAAGGGGATGGCGGAATCAAGTTATGAAGTTCCGATGCACACTCTCCGAAATGAATCCGATAAAAAACCGACAAACAAGCGACCTTGCGAGGATGCTCGAGACTCTGGAGTCTTTTGCTTACTAGTTGGTCGTCGTTGATGAGCTTCTTGGCTCTCCTCTCAATAGCTTCCAGTGTCTGCAGCTGGTATTTGGCAGAACCATCCGAGAGGTGAGAACAGTACTCCATACACGACCGGACTTGTGCTTGGTAGAGATTGAGCAACTGTCCCGGTGTGAAGTATTGTCGCACCTTAGACAAAATTCCAAGTTTTTTGGAGGCTATCTGGGCTTTAGACTCAATATAAGAGCCGAAATTGAGAGTTGGTGTTAATGAGATGCCAAGAAGCTCAAGTTGGTCATTTATCGGCACGGACACATCCCTGAAAGTAGGAGCCAGTTGAAATGGACTCCGTTTGGCGGAGAAAAGACACGCCTGGGTTTTAGAAGCATTAAACATAACCAGATTGGCATCGCCCCAATCGGAGACTGCCTTTAAGGAAAAGTTTAAGCGCTGAACCATCGCTTCTCTATGAGACTGGATTTGTACTGCACTGGCTCGTGCACTAGACATATAACTCTCCACAACGGTGCTGTCATCTGCATACCCTAAAATACCAGGTTTTAGCAGGTCATTAATATGCAGCAGAAAAAGCGTTGCAGAGAGTACCGACCCTTGAGGAACACCGGCATTTATAGCCAATTGGTCAGACGAGCAGCCATCAATGACCACACGAATAGACCGTTTCCTCAGGAAATCTGATATCCAGACACAAAAACCAGTGGGGAGGCCATATGAAGGAAGCTTGCTAATAAGGCTGTCGTGCCATACCCTGTCAAAGGCCTTAGAGATATCAAGAGAGACGGCAAGCGCCTCTCCATGATTCTCAATGGCCTCGCTCCAAATTTGAGTGGCATACGCTAGAAGGTCCCCAGTAGACCGGTTTCGGCGGAACCCGTACTGTCGGTCACTGAGTAGATCGTTTGCTTCTAGGTATGTTAGGAGCCTGTGGTTCAGTACACGTTCCATAGTCTTACAGAGTATGGAAGTGACTGAGATGGGCCTGTAATTGGCAGGGTCAGCACGACTACCCTTTTTGGGCACGGGTTGCACGTTAGCTTGCTTCCAAGACTTAGGCACTTGACCAGTCGCCATAGACAAGCGAAAGAGACGTGTCAGAATAGGAGTCAACTCAGGCGCACACGTCCTTAAGACTATAGCTGGTATACCGTCTGGTCCACTAGCTTTATTCACGTCCAGATCGCGCAACGCTTTGTGCACTTCGGTTTGCCGTATGCGGATTTCCGACATAAACGTCCCGCATGACGGCAAACTAGAAGGTACAGCATTGCCAGCATCTAAACGTGAAGATTCCGCAAACAGAGTAGCAAATAGATTTGCTTTCTCTTTAGCGGTGTGAGCTAGCGATCCGTCGGGTTTCAGCAGTGGAGGCAGTGAGGGACGGCAGAAGTTCTCTTCGATCGACTTCGCCAGGGACCAGAACGCTTTACTACCCGAGGGGTAAGAAGCAAGTTTGTTCCCAGTTCGGCGTATGTGGTCGAAGCGAGCCTTCTTGAGAGCCTTTTTGCAAGACTTAGCGGCTTTGTTAAAGGCTTTCTTCTTTTCGCGAACATCTCTAGATTTGCGGGTTCGAGCATCAGCCCAGGTTAAGTAAGCCTTATGCTTTGACGCTTCAGCATCTCTACATTCGGAATTAAACCAAGGTCGAGCTTTGCTGGATAGAGGGACGTCAGAAAAAGGTATGTAATACTCCATACCCTGGCGTAATACTTCTGTCACAGCATCCGCGCAAGTTGAGGGATCGCTCGAAGAAAAGCAAACTTGCCGCCAAGGGTAAGACGCGAAAAAGCTTCGCATCTCATCCCAATGTGCTGACCTGTATCGCCATACCCGCCGAGACCCTTTCGGGCTGGGATCGGGTGGGGAGTAGACTGATACAGACTTTACCAGACAATGGTCGGAGCTACCCAAGGGTGATAAAACCGACACCGAGTAGCGGTCTGGATCTGTTGTCAGCAGAAGGTCCAAGCAATTGGCTGTATGGCCATCAACATCCGGTATCCTTGTTGCTTCCTGGACCAGCTGAGTGAGGTCTAGCGTCAAGGCAAGCTTGCGCATCTCTCGACCAGCATGGTCTGTGCTCTGGTATGGGTATAGCCAGTCTTGATGGTGGGCGTTAAAATCCCCCAGAAGCACTAATTGAGCTGATGGATACCGTTGTTGGGCTACGTCGGCCGCCTCACTGAGATAGTTTGTGACCCTAGTTGCCTCCTCGTCTCCGCTGTGCGAACGGTAGACACCAGCATAGAGAATTTTCTCCATACCAGTGTCAACCAAAACCCACATGGTGGAAAATTTGGGGTCCTCAAGATCACGGAGACGCCGAAAGCAAATGTCATCGCGAGCATACATGCAGATTCCAGCACGCGCCCTGAAGCGATGCTCGAGGACGTAGCCTGGGTAAGCGAGATATGCTGCGTCAGCTGGACATTTAATCTGCGTCTCCGTGAGGAACAGAAGGTGCAGTTTTGCAGTTTCGAGGTGGTGGTGGACTGCATTGATATTTGAGTGCAAGCCTCGTATGTTAGAGAAATGCACTTGTAGAGAGAGGACGTGCTTCCGCTGTGAAACCGACTTTCTGTTATTTTTCCTTGCCATAGATAAAGGGGAGTGAAGGTAGGTTGGGAACACGGAAGTGGATTGAGACGCTCATTTACCAACACAGTGACACACATTCAGATAAATCATCTTAGTAAACCAGTTCCGGAGACCGCGGGGACGCCCGAGCCCCCCCAGAGGTGTCCATCGGGTCCTCTCGTCCGGTCGCCAACCGGCACGATGGCGCACCCCCGGGATTTTTCGCTAGATGGCGGGGCAGCCTTTCGTGAGTGGCTGGCTCACTACTTGGGCCCCCAACTATCTGCGGTCGGCCAGCGGAGAACCGTGCCTCGGATCCCGCTGCTCTCCGAAACTGGTCACTCAATGAAATATCCTCCAATGTGTCACAATCTGTTATTAAAATAAGCGCAACTGTATCCGACCCGTTTTCCCAACAAATGGCTTCACCAAACATCATGCCGTAAAGCGACCGCTTGGCGGCATGGCTTTGTCTGGTGGGTGGTAACACGCCACGGCCTAAGCCTACCACCTGAAACGTACTGCTCTTTTGGCGCCACCCAGGGGACACGTGTAGGACATCGAGGGCAAATCCTACGGACGCGAGCAGTATAGCCCCCCATTATTAGTACCTAGTAACCTAGTAACCTAGTAACCCCCTTAGGTAACGATGACAATATATCCACACAAGTGAATATTGACTCAGACGAAAATAAAAACCGAGAAATAAGACGACTGACAAAAGAAATAGAAGCATTAGGAAAATTACGAAAGAAAACCTTAGCACAACCAGATAACATAATATCTCTAATATCTGACGACGAAAATGAATCGGCTATATCAGATTCAGAAGAAACGGTTAGATGCCGTTCCCCCTACTCGATACAATGCCCTTCGAGTTCAACTTTGACAGCTTCTGAAAATTCTTCTAGTACTGAAACCGCTAATTCAGGACAAGATACCGAATCTTAAGGTATCCCAATCCTGCAGGAAGCTATAGACACCAAGCCCAACCAAATTTTGGTTCATTCTTGGTCTATTGATAAATTAGCAGTTAAAAGTATATCCCGCGAAAAACAGAAAATTCTTGAAGTACACTTACCTTTGAACCGAACTGACCTTGTCAAACAATTTCTAAAGGAGCATATAAGAAACAATACCAAATACTTCATTTACTTTGAGGAAGAACAGCATAGACAACAATTCGCACAAATGGTAATATATTTGTTTAAAAGAGAATCTGTACAATTTTTCGAGTGTACCAAAAGAGTAGTATTTGTAGAGGATGAATTAGAACAGAAAGAAATTGTTGCCAAATACCATACTGGTAAAACATGCCACCGTGGTATTAAAGAGACCTTACTGCACATTAAGCGCACCTACTTTTGGCATAATATGGAACAAACCATTTCCAGTTTTATAAAATCATGCGAAACATGCAAACGCATGAAATACGACCGGAAACCGATTAAGCCTAAGTTACAACTAACACACACCCAGTCAAAACCTTTAGAGGAAATTTTCATTGACCTATTTACAATTGAAGGACGCTATTATTTGACTGTAGTTGATGCCTTTTCTAAAATCGGTCAAGCTCTCGAAATACCTAATAGATCAACACCGGAGGTTGTAAGAGCCCTCATTAATTATTTCTCCTTGTATGGCGTACCTCACAAAATCAGTTCAGATGCTGGTTCTGAATTTAATAATGCTCTCTTGAAAGAACTTTTAGCTCTTTACAAAGTAGATCTCCACATAGGAACCCCTAACAACCCGAATTCTATGGGCGTCATAGAAAGATTTCATACTACTATCATTGAAATCTACAGGTTGGCTAAGTACGAGCATAAGTACACCGATGCCGCTACCGTAATGACATACTCTATCATGGCGTATAACCACTCTATACACTCAACCACTGGTTTTACCCCATTCGAAGTTTTATTAGGACACACTGATTATAGAAATGTATTTAATTTAAATTTCGAGAAACAGTACATGCAGCAACTGATCAAAGAATATGCTAAAAGAACTAAGTTTCTATATGATCATTTATCAGAACAAGCCATTAAACAAAAGGAGAAAATAATAGAGAAAAGAGGAGGAGAAACAGTAGTCGAAATAAAACCCGGTGATGTAGTATTCACTAAAGAAGTTAATAAAAGGAGTAGCAAAGACAAACCACGTTTCCAAAAGGCTATTGTTGCTGATGAGATTAGTAGAAACGTAGTTCCGATTCAAGTTAAAAATCGAAACACTAAAGTTCCATTAAAGAATGTTAAACGCCCTTCACAGGCACCTCCGCATCCTCCTGGTAGTAGCCATGGTGACGCAACTGCAGGCCCTTCAACTTCAGGCACTAGATAGAAACCCTGGAATCCTGTTTACGAAAACTGGCGTTGCAGTAATTAGTAGTGACAAGTGGACTATCGCAAAAGTATTAGACATTAAACCCCTTGAAGAAGATTTAAGGTTTAACGTTCAACTACTTTCTGAGTTAGATAAGTTAATTAAGATTTATTTTAATAAGAACTTTACGGATAATTTTGTAGATGTTAGAAGTCAAGTAGCATACATTAAAAATATAACTCTAAACAAATTTACCCAAATCTTTCCGAACATTCGAATCAAACGAGGTCTAATTAACCCACTAGGTTCACTTATAAAAATGATAATCGGAAATCTAGATAATGACGATGCCATTCAATACGATAAATTAATTAATGAAATGAAAACGCAACAAAATCAAAATAACAGAAAACTAACGGTGATTACCGAAATGGTGCAACTTTTGACAAATTCTACTATTATATTAAATAATAATCTTGCTCAAATAAATAATAAAATTGAAATGATAGCGCAAAATCTAATGGAGTCAGAATATTTAGGAATACAGTTCATTAATACATATAATCTACTAATCCATAATTTTCAAGTTATTTACACCTATTTGGATGAAATAGAAACTAGTTTATCGTTCAGTAGGTTAGGAGTTTTACATCAGTCTATAATAGAATCAAATAAGTTGTTACAGCTACTTGAAAATATTAATAATAAAGAAAAATTAGTTTTTACGCCTAGCTTAGAAAACTTAGTTAAGATAGAGCAAGTTATAACATTTAAAGCCTATTTGAAGGAAAATCAAATTACTTACCTTTTGGAAATACCGCTGATTGAAAAAGATACATATATCTATTATAAATTGATTCCTTTACCTGTATTATCCTTTAACTCCACCGTCGTCATAATACCCAAGTATCCATGCCAAGAAGTCGACGAGTTCAGATTCCTCTGCACTGATGACGGAATGCTTCAATATATTCAAGACCCATGCATCACCGACCTGATGACGTATGCTGAAAACGTAACGTCATGCATCCAAATTCCCATAACCATTGAGAAGATCAGAATCCAGTTCCTGCAAACAAATAGATGGATCCTGTACTACTGTACAGGATCCATCTATTTGTTTGCAGCTCTTCATCTCTACTGAGATGAAGAGCTGCTTACAAGGACATGCGATGGTGAACTGCTTCATCATAAGATCAAAGGCACCTATATAATGACCTTAGATGATCCCTGCGAGGTGAAAATTCAAGACATCATATTGAAAAAGCGGCAAATGTACATTGAAAATAAAACATATTATCCAGAGCTACCGATCCTGAACTTACCTACACTCTTCTTACCTGACGAAAGGAAACCCGCTCCATCTGTAAATCTGGAAGGCTTGGACCTGATGGACCTGAAACTATTGTCGTTAGCTTTAAAGAAAAGTGATACTGAAAATAGTGAAAGTGTAAAGGCAATTATTGAAGTGCGTAGTATAAGCGTTTGGACTCTCGGACTCTATATTTTGATTTGTATAATGCTTTGTTACCTGGTCTATAAATATCATCCAAAATTATTGTTAAAAACATGTTCTCGAAGTTCTCCCAAAAAAGATAACTTCGAACTTAAGGAGGGAGGAGTTACGTCTGCCGACTCTACAGATATCACGCGTCAGCGTTCTATATTCTGAGTAACGTAATCAGACACCAGACGCTGAATGGACAAACAACAGATAAGAGCATCCGTCCCACGGTGGTCTGATATCGAAGCTCTAGATTTAATTTATATTTAAGTTAGTCTTAGACGAGCTCTTGTAGAGAATAAACGTCTTGAATTAATAAAGTTTTATTTTTTAAAAGCTCCTTCGGCTCGCTCAGCTCTTGACTACCGTTCTGGATTGTTGTTGTTTATATGCGCCTCACCGCCGGCTGGAGCTTGGGAGACAGCTACTCGCCTACCGCATGCGTGCGACGGAGACAGCTGCGTAGTAGGTGACAGTTGAAAACGCTGACGCTCCGTTGTCAATATTGTCGACGATAAATCACAAAAACTGTCGTTTGTTCTATTCAAGTAATGATCAGCTGATGTTGCCCCGTTTTCTGCACAATTATCAGCAAGGTTATTTTGTAGGCCACTTTCACAGTCAAAACTATTCAAGAGGCACGCTCCTCGTTTGGTATTAACGGTTCCCTTTGTATTACTTAACAACAATGGACACGGTCTTTCTGCCACTTGATTTTTCACATCGTTAAATTCCTCCTTTGTCACATAACTATCCTTAATAGCTCTCATCTCTTCTTGCAACACCAAAAGATCTTTCAATAACTTAGTAACATCGATGTTATTGAACGTAATAGGGGGTAGTAGGTGTAGATCACGCACTACAAAAATAGGTGTAGCCCTGGGGTCAATTTCGTTGAAGAGCGTTATTATGTCATATAAGTCTCGTTCTGCTTTACCACACTTTTTCCGTGTTATATTACGCTTTGTTGTTTTCACAGAACTAAACAACAAATTCTTAGCAGCTGCAATTTTCTCGATCGAAAAAGCGGAGTTACACAGTCGCACTATTCCTTCTTCGTTCATTATATCCGCCTTATTTTGGATGAAAGCTAGCACTTCATTAATCACAATATTACAGTGATTACACTTCACCACTTTACACGACATTACGTCAGATTTCTCGATATTCTCGCACATTATTACTCGGATCGTCGACCTTTCCCAGTACCCAGTATTATACAAGGTACTCTGTGAATCGACCACTCACGGTTGACGCGCGAGCGCTGACTCAATTTGAAAGCTGATTTAGGGCAAGGAAGATGCTCAAGTGATGGTACGGAGAATGGTCGTGGCGCAGTGAGAGAATGGTCGGCTTTGACGCCAAAGGTAGTGGGTTCAAATTGCCGTGTACTCATGGATTTTTCTATCTAAATATTATATACGCATTTCATAGTGGACATCCGTTGAACAAAAACACCACTGAGAAACCCCTGACCCTCAGTTTGGTGGTACGACATTGACCAGCTACCACCCTCATGTTGGAAAATATGTCGCTAAAACTTCTAATGTGATCCGGCAGCTATCCTTGAGAGATAACCAGTGCCCATTCTAGACCTAGTGTACTACTATCATCGAACGCATCATCACTTACCAATATGTGAGATGGTACTCAAACGCAAGCATATATTATATGAAAAAATGTGATGGCATCTACCTATACCAGAGGCTGTGGCACGCACTACTCTGGATGAACAGAATTTTGCGACACACAGCACTGCGCCCGTAACCTGTTGCATACGGGCCTAGCTAGTTCTCCATCTTTGACTGCATCATACTTTAACACCAGGCTTAATAGGTCAAACGCTAAGCTATCAGATATTAAAAATAAATTGAGTTGTTGAGTCTCATATTCCCTGTAATTTCACTGAATACTTTCCCTTTCAACCTGAAAAACATTTCTATTTCACATCTGAATAACAGACAAAGTGAGATATTACCCCAGGCTGACTAGCAGATGTCCATTGTAAATTATGCCTTGATGTTATTACAGGAAATCTAATTATCCCTTTACAATCTTACCTGACAAACAGTGCCGATGAGATTTTAGGCGGTAGTACACGAGTCACTTCTAGATTTTGATCTAATTGTTACATTCAAATTAAAAAAAATAATGATTCAGAAGCTGATATTGTTTTGTTTTATTCGCAGATTGTTTGGTTTCCTAGTGAATTCATAAATGTACATACTAGGAGTACCCTGAGAAAAAAAAATTGAATTGATCTTAGCTCGATACGATCCAGATTACCTTCCATACAAAATAAAGCACCTCTAAAGTTCATTTAACTTAGTAATTGTTATATTATTTATATACATGTTGATGTCGATAGAGTTGGAATCCCTGTAAATAGTGTCGTGCTATGCAAATAGCTGCTGAGCCAGCCACTAGCATTGCAGAGTTTGTCTAAGCTCCACATCTTCACAAAGCAATATTATTTAGTAGTATTTGTTTAAATCCCAATACGGTGTATCTTACTAGTTTAGTAGAGCTTTACAAGTGGACATAAAGTTAATGAGTATGCACAGTCCAATTGCTTAGCTTCATTGTTGGAAACAAATCATCGAAACCAGACTTACACCCTTAGTCCAATATCCTCAAACGTTTATTCTGCATTTTTTAGGGTTCCGTAGTCCTGACAAGGAACCCTTATAGTTTCGTCATGTCCGTCTGTCTGTCTGTCCGAGGTTTTGCTAAGAAACCGTTAATACTAGAAAGCTGTAATTTTCTAGGGTGTGTATATAAATTACGCCGACAAAGTGGTGAAATAAAATTTTGAAAAATATTTTTTTTAGGGTAGCTTCGCTACATGAGAAGTGGGGATGAATTTTTTTTTCGTCGTGTACCCCTTTGTGTGGGGTATCGTTGAATAGGTCTTTTAAAATGACTTAAGGGTTGCTAATACCATTTTTCGATTGAATGCTCCATTTACGAAATATTAAACTTTAAAGTGAAAATGTTTGTTCCAGTAAGGCGTCCCCCCCCCCCCCCTCTAAAAGCTAAACTACTGGCTTGAAAAATTCGTGACAATAGAGCATTTACTTAGGTATTGGATAATTTTGTACCAAATACAAAATCCTTGGAATAAATCCTTTAAAGTGACAAAGGCGAAGTACCTAGTTGCTTGTTTATAACGGGTAAAGACTTGCATTGAATAACAGGCTACTACGGAACCCTACCCTGCGCGTGGCCCGACACGCACTTGGCCGGTTTTATTTAAATTTAGCTTAGTTTATTTCTGTAGCTTTATAGCTATGCTGAGAGTAAATCTGAGCTTGAGTCGTAGTACTATTCATTATTCTTTGCTTGAATATTGTTCTATAATAGATTTGTTACTTGGATGAATGAAGTACCTATGTCTTTAAACTTTGTAATTTGTCACAAATTTAAGCGTTGGGATATAACTTATTAATAAAAAAATTCAAACAACTCATTACAGTAAGGGATCGCGTGTCAATCAAAAGTGACTTCTTTCAGATGTCCATGTAGTTACAGGAATCCTTTGACTTTTGCCATTATTCTACTTCCACTAGCCATTATGCTACGACGTCTACGAGTGCTACAGGCGGGGTTATCTATGTCAAAATAGTCCTGTGCCCACCGCGTATTTGTAGCACTATGCGTAGCACATACTTTTCTAATTCTTCGTGTAGGTATTACGTTCTCGATCTCAGGTAGAACGAAACTTTAAAAATTAATTTTACTGTAAAGTATTGTATTTTAGTAAAATTGCTCTCGAGCACAATCTAATACTATAAGAATCTTTGTCCTGGCATACTCACTGACTGACAGACAACGCACAGCCTAAACCGCTGGTCGTAGAGACTTGAAATGTGTAGGGTATATTTGTCTTAGTACGTAAGGGTGTACTGTACTCAGAAAGGATTTTCCAAAATTCACCCCTTTAGGGGTTGAAACGGGGGTTCAAAGTTTGTATGTAGAAACAAGATTAGATAGTCTTTTCTATTCGAAACTTCACACGAGTGCTTCAGTAAATTGGAAATTCCACCCCTAAAAGGGTGAAATGGGGTAACAAAGTGTGAAAATCAATATTGTTTCGGATTGCGCTAAAATTTGGAATGCAGATAGTTATTACGACGTTAGTTCCCTGTGAGAAAGGATTTTCCAAAATTTACCCCTGAAGGGTCTTTATGTCTTTAATGATAGAATCGTTTTTACACAAAAAAAGTTTTAAGTAAATAAAGGGAGTTTTTAACGCGGGCGAAGCCGCGGGGCACTTCTAGTTTATAATCTTTTGATCTTGGTAGATTAAAATTCGAAATCGGATATCAAGAGAGAACTATGTTTAAGTATTCTAAAATATTCGTTGTTGACTGAATGTTATACCTGAAAGGGTTTCTCATCATGTTTCGCCCGTAGGTCACATTTCCCCAATAAAACCGTTTTATTTCGCCACTTGAAGCTTGGAGCGAGATTTAGTTCGATGAAAGTACCGACCACCGATACCTATTCAATTGCAATAAATTCTTGATACAGCAAGACATGGTATTTATTTTAACGGATATTTTTTAAATATTTTGAATAGATTTTACAGTCCGAACTGGAAGGAGTGCCTTTGAGTCGTAAAACATAAACAACATAAACATACTGAAATCGAGTGTTTCTGTCTTTAAATTTTTGAACAATGACATACAATTTAGGTTAGTTTGAATTCATAACTGGTAATATTTTAAAAATCTTCTTAAAAACAAGCACATAATCCTAATTGTACATAATCCAGGCTAGGACCGGAGTAAGTCTAGACAAATCCAACGAGCCCAAACACGACGCGTTTATCATGTAACGTTTATTATGAGAGTTCCTTAGGCCAAACTCCAGCATAATCATCAGAGGAGCTCGGTGGTACCATAACATTATATTTTCATCCAAGGGAATATGCATGATTTTTTTAAATATTTCACTTATTGCAACCATTTCACATAGTAAAAAAATGAAATAATACTGAAAGTGTTCAAATTAAGCTACAAAAAATAGTTTTAGCATTGAAATAAATGAGGTGTCTAAAACACCGCAAAATTTTCGCGCCTTTGTTACGTCACAGCTCACCACACTGTCCCCACGGATTAAATCTTGGTAATAGAAATAAAAATCTAAAAAAAATATGCTGTTGATCTCTAAAAATTCTGTAAATAACGATCTCTAAACACTTTCAACGAAAATTGGTTCGGACGAAATATGGTCAGCAGTTTTTGAGATGTAGCAACCGCAAATATAACTTTGTTTTTCATACTAACACTATGAAAAACAAAGTAATATTTTTGCTGCCGAAATATTATAGTTATAAAATACTCCACTGTGTTATGGAACACTACGAGTGCTAGTACAACTTGCACTTGGCCAGTTTATTAAACATCAAGTTTAAAATTAAATCGATATGTGAACAACTCCTTAATAAATTCTCGTTTGTTAATTCGAAATAACCCTCTGATATACAGCTTTACCTATTAATTGTACCTGGTGGCGATAAATTACTCGTATCGCAGATTTATGGGGCTTGAAGCCCGTCCTGAATCGACTTTTTATAAGACGACGTACGACATTTTACTCATACATTAAAGTTAACGTAAATGGTTTATGTCTATGGGTTTCAATACGTTAGAAGATTTGGGAAGATTTTATTAAGCACTGCGGCAATAATTATTAACGTTTATTTAACAACAAAAATGAGTGGAAGAAGTTGGAGGAAGCCTTTGCTCAGCCGTGGGACTAATTAGATAAATTTTAAAAATAAAGTACGTAGACAATATTATCTTGCTTAAATGCTATTTTAACGTTCTTTTATTAGCTTCACTTATAACAACTTATACATACACATATTAGTATTTTAAACGACGCTCCCTTGTTGGCAAATTATGATTATTTTTATTTCACGTAAAACTCTAGAATGCCAGAATAATTCGCATTCGGCCCTTCCAACCAAACGATACCTTAAAATACATTTCTATTTCATAGCTGAGTAACTAAGCGGTATCGCCCCAGGCATACTAGCAAAGTAAGAAAGATAGCAAATTTTAAAGGTGTCATGTCACCTGATGTTCTTCAGGCCTAGCGCGCTACCGAGATAATTACTCAATAGCCTATTTTATGAAAAAAATGTGTTCTCCAATTTAACACCCTTCAGGGATCACGTGTAGGGTTTATTCCTACGGACATGGTATTAGGCCCTGCCTTAGAGTACCTCTAAGGCAGGGCTGTCCAAACCACGGCCCGCGGACCACATGCGGATTGTTAGTATGCGCATGTTTTAATTAAAAAATAGTTTGGATAATAGAATTATTTTTCAAAACAACGATTCGATATGATCGTCAAAGATACATTAACTAAGAACCAATAAACGTATAAAATTATATTTATAATATTATTTTACTTGAAAACCGTATTTTTTTTTACTTGAAAACTGAAAATATTTTTTCTTGCGGCCCTCCAACTTTTGTAGTAAATTTAATTAGCCCGCGAAGATATGTAGTTTGGACAGCCCTGCTCTAAGGTACTTCTTACTTGGTATATCCAAATGAATCCGCAAAGCGCCAACTAATATTGAACATTCGGCTTAGAACCTACAAAACCCTTTCGCTGGGATAAGTGTGGCCCAAATATTCACCGGCCGAGTAAATGTCTTTTCACATTTTCAGTTTATCCCAGCCCTCAAAATTGTAGTTTCAAGGTATAACGTTTCTTCACATTTTCCTTATGACTTTTATTGACAATAAAATATACGAGTGTTACGATTTATGACTAAAATATATCCTTGCAGGATAATAAATTGTGTTTACTCGTTTACTATAAGCCTTTTTTTATTAGGTAATTGAATGGTAAAGAGTTAACGTGTACTTTTGGAAGTGTAATGTAAGTTTTATAAAATACTAAGAATAACAAATTAAAAATGAAACGGTATTTTAATCCAGTGAGATCATAAGGCGACTCTGACCCGTCATCTAGATCACAGAAATAAAGAAAAAATGTTTTTTTTTCTGTGTTCGGATTTTTGACGCTGTTCAATCATTTGAGAACGCCTGGGCTGATTTGGTTATTGAAGGTTTTCAGAGTAATAAAACTTGAAAATATGACCAGTAAACTAGAAAGGCCAGGATAGTCCAAAGTATTTTTTTTTTCATGATATTTGGTAAGAATAAATACATTTATTCAACGGTTCAGCTGTTATCATATAAAACCGACGTGTATATAAACTTTAAAATATCGTATCCCTGCCAGAAAAATAAATACCTAAATGAGGCTAAATGTAAAAGCAAGATGTGCAAATGTTGAAACGAAATGTTCATATCCGCTTTAACCGAAAGAGTTACCTTTGCATAGGTTAAACCAACCTATTAAGCGAATTCAATTTATAAAGAACGGCATATTTGCGTAAATTCGGCCTAAAGCAGATTAGAATACATGTCAATTTACTTTTCTGAATTTTCGAACTGAACGACCATTAGGTCAACTTGTGAGCCAGCGAAATGTATGATCAGATGAGTTTTGATACAGCTGCGGCATTCGAATGCAATATTACTTATGACGGTATTGGAATAATATCTATAATAACACATATTAAAAATAAAACACGCGACATGTCAATACTATTAACAATGTTACAATATTTTGCAGTATGCAGATTTTCTTGATGAAGCGCTAGACAACCTTTTGTAGTCAAGCCCACACACACAGCTTAGCCCGTCTTCCGAATACACCGTCCCAGCACAACAATCGCTATCGCTACCTACCTACCTACTACCTACCTACCTAGGTACTTGTATTTTACTTACATTTAATAATTTATGATAGGTACACTTGTTAAATCACTATAGGTAACTTATCATACAATAATAAATATTGCATGTTAAATTCGAAATAACTTGTAGGCTCATTGAATTCGGTTGACGTTACCAAGGTAGTAATCAATTAGACATCAATTTTAATTTCTTACAAATAGAAAGCGAGGCGAGGCGACTGAAAGACTCAAAAACAGTAACTATCAACCAGATTCCTTAGAACCTTTTGAGGGCCCGGTGGCGTAATCGGGAGAACGGTCGGCTTTGATGCCAGAGGCACTGAGTTCAAATCCCGCCGTGCACCAATGGATTTTTTTTATGAAAAATGTATGTGCGCTTTCACAGTGGCCGTCCGGTGAAGGAAAAACATCGTTAAAAAACCAACAACCCTCGCATGGTGGTAGGACACTATCTAGTGACCGCGTGGCCAGCTATCCTTGAGAGCCAGTCCTTATTCTAGGCCTAGCGTGATTACCATCTTCAACCGCATCATCACTTACCAACAGGTGAGATAGTGGTTAAAACGCTAACCTATAAGATATAAAAAAAAAGAACCGTCTTTAGGTTCCATTCTTTTATTCCTTTTAACGTTTGTAGTTACGTCTACATTTTTGCTTCACGATTCTTTCGTTCAGGTTCAATGGCTCGAAAAGTTTCTTTCTAATCTTTGTAAGAGAAACTTATTTGAAGAGGATCGGTTGAAACATCCTTGGGCGTTCCATTGTACTTTCTAGAACTTTCTCGTAATTTAGTAGATATGCTCGTATATCTTCGTTTGATTTAAATTAAATTGCTGAAAGATATCATCTATGGTGTTTCAAATTGCAATCTTCATTAGTGATGTAATATTATCTCACGGAACATGTTTAATACATGAGTTACGTTTCATTACAAATACAATATGATGTTAAATATTATGTTTCTTTGAAGTATTTCACACTTTAAATTTTTGTAAATTGTTAAACACAATCCAAAATTTCATCGTACCGACGGGACTTGAACCCGCAACCTCCGGAATAACATGTTCCGGTGATTTGCCAATTAAACCACGGTGCGAAGTATCGTTACGACGAAATTAGTGGATTGCATTTGTTAACCCAATTATGCATTGGTGGCGCCATCTATGACTACTTATTATGTATGTTAATCATTCGGAAGAAATCATTACAGTTTTCAAATCCGACGAGAGATGCACTGCGTAAATCAAATGTTATGTTTCTTTGAAGTGTTTCACACTTTATATTTTTGTAAATTGTTAAACACAATCCAAAATTTCATCGTACCGACGGGACTTGAACCCGCAACCTCCGGAATAACATGTTCCGGTGCTTTGCCAATTAAGCCACGGTGCGAAGTATCGTTACGACGAAATTAGTGGATTGCATTTGTTAACCCAATTCGCACCGTGGCTTAATTGGCAAAGCACCGGAACATGTTATTCCGGAGGTTGCGGGTTCAAGTCCCGTCGGTACGATGAAATTTTGGATTGTGTTTAACAATTTACAAAAATATGTATGTTGTTCCACAAACTCTAATCAAGATGTAATTGCTTGCCATATTAATTGGTATACAATCCATAGAATACAATACAGATTCATAATGCCAAGTTGGTGGCGGCCAGAATACATATTCCTGATTTGCATACTGATAGACAGTTAGGTGCTATCTGAAACATAACAGACCCAAGTTTCAACTAAACTTGGACGGACTGTAATGACCTTCTAGATGAACATCTAGCTTATCAATTGCTTGACAGAGAAGACTATTGAAATTGTTTAAGTGCTAAAATAAATTATGCATGAACATTCGTTCCTACTTGGTGAGATTCTTGTGAATGTTTTAGTGTGATACAAACTGTAAAGCCGTAAATGCTACGCATGCGGCCAACGGCTACGAAGAAGCGTAGCATTTTTCTACGATGGAACGAAGCAGTGTGCAGGTAGGTAGGTAGAAGTGTAGTTTATTTTTTTAGATGTGGGTATTTTCTAGATGTTATAACGTTCATTCGCTGTAGTGTTTTGTATTTTTAGGGTTCCGTAGCCGAATGGCAAAAAACGGAACCCTTATAGATTGTCTGTCTGTTTGTCCTTCCGTCCGTCCGTCCGTCCGATGTCACAGCCACTTTATTCCGAAACGTTTAGGACTACACAATTGACACTTGGTAGGTAGGTGTATTTGTTCTGTAAACCGCATTACGATTTTTATGCAAAAATAAAAAAATAAAAGATCTTTAAAAATGACATTGAGGTTCTTAAAACCATTTTTTCTCAAAGGCAATTGTTTGAAAGAACATTTCTAAAGTGGTAAAATGTGACACCCCCCTTCCTCCCCCTCCCTCTAACTTTTAAAGTAAGGGAGTGAAAAATAAAAAATATATATGCTGTAGATCTCAATAAACACTCGACGAAAATTGGTTTGAACGAGGTATAGTCAGTAGTTTCTGAGATATGGCAACCGCAAATATGACTTTGTTTTTCATACAAACACTATGGAAAACAAAGCGAAATTTTTGGTGGCGAAATATTATTGTTATAAAATACTCTATTGTGTTACGGAGCCTTACAATTGTAACTTGTTAAACGTAACGATGCTATTTGTCTCCACGTGACTTTATAGGGCTTCACTGGTACGATGGTCAAAGTTGTGTAGCTGTTTGTTAGAATATAAAGCTTTCTATTCCAACGTAAATGGTATGAGGTGTCACTTGCCTCCGCGCATTAAGTGTATACTTGTAGGTTGAACAACCGCGTATCAATGATGTAACTATGCTATATATTAGCATAGCCGAGCATTGTGGTAGACGTTAGGGCTTTATGCGCCTACTTGAATAAAGGTAACAAACTGGGCGTAGCAAACAGAAATCTTATTTCTAAACCTTGCATAGTGAACATACTTCCACCAATATATAAAAGTAGCAATGTGTTTATTTCCTCGGTAAACGCTCTAGATAGGTAGAATGGGATAGAAACGTTCAGATTTCTACATCAAACAGATACTATTTTCTCATTTTACTTGAAATATAGAAAATATAGGGACAGTTTCATCGTTTTCAGGTTAGGTTTCAGCTGGTTATCTTTCATATAACGCCACGTATCAGGTTCATAATAAAGTCCTTCATAACCTATTAGAAACTTAGCTGCCAGATAAATGACTACTTAAATGGCGTTATAAGTCAAATAACTATATCAAACTTTTTTAGGAGCCGGTAAAACGGTGGTCCACATCGTATTAAATGTCATATTAATATACATTCGTGAAAATGTTATTGACAATACCGTTAGATTAAGATGAATCTAGATTTTTCTCACTGCCTCAAATTGATGGATGTTTTGTGTAAGATCCCGTGTCAATTCCAGCTCTGCCTGCGAGGGGTACCTCTATATGTTGTCAATTGATATATCTCTGGTACGCTCTTTTCGCCCTGACACTGAGTAATTTGCAACGTCAATCAATCGGCTTCCCAGCTCGGAGGTCTAGGCTGAATCCTGTTTCATAAATGTTCGTTCATTTTCTAATCTTATCTAGATAGAACCGTCTTTTCCGACAGGTTCTATCTAAAACTTAACTCTATATTCCAACAAAGCTTCACTAGGTATTTACTTCTTAGCAAGACAATCTCGTCGAAAAAATGACTAATTAATACTCTGTTGCATTTTAAAATAGACCTATCCTACTAATATTATAAATGCTAAATGTTATTTATAAAGTTTAAATTTTAAGAGTCGCGATGTTTCGCCAAGCTTCTCGAACAAAAATAGCGTGGGAAACAATAGAGTAATTAGGGGCTATAAACACCCGACCCGACCGTCATGAAAGTAACCTTCCTGGAATCCCGACCCTAGTCAATGTACTAGTTTTGTAGTTAAGATTGAACCTTATTCGTAAGTAGTTAGAGATCAAATTAGCATGTTTGGTAAAGTTGTTTACATCAGATGTTCAAAGGAAAGCCGCCCTTTTGTTTTTGATTTATTGCTTGTTTGTCTGTTATTTTTATTCTTTATTGATCGAGGATTTTCTAGAATAATTATTGTGTCAGAGTAACCATCTAAGCGCGGATAGCGACCAAGTGATCGTTAAGTGTTATCAGCGAATTAGTGTTGTGAACTGTGAACAGTGAAATCAGTGATTGTGATTACCAACGACCTCAGTGTGTGTTAACGGACTTTTGATAATTGTGCAAGACGATTTGGACAACTACAGTGGAACATTGTGCTAACCTAGTGTTCAAGTGGAAATAAACGATCATCTCATCGGATTGGCATTTTAATACCACCCCGCACGTAACAATATATTGATCATAAAATCTCAAATGCCGCTACCAATAAAATTATTAAGTGCATTAAATTGTATTGCAGCTTTTCTGCATCCAATCTCCTCGTAATACCAACCACACAAAAGAATACAATAGAATTTGCAGCGTCCTTGCTTAAATCCCGGATTTAGTTCTTTCCGCAAGATTATATTCCGAGTGAGATAGATATCCAACGCTTTAACGTGTATGTGTCATTCAACCTGCTCGAACAATGTATTTGAGAAATGACATTTCGTCCTTGAATATAATTCCGTATAAAAATCTTGATTGTAGTTTTTCGCCAAGCTTTTCCAGCTTATAACTTTGAATAAGTATCTTATTCGCGTAAATGCCATATAATGACCGTCGTTCATTTCATCTTAATGCTCTTATTTGCCTTTCGGCGGACTGCTTTGAAGATTAAATATGTATTTCAATTAGCGAATTTAAAACGTACCGAGATCTGTGTCGTGATATTTCGCAGAATTGTTTTGTTTTGGCGAAAGAATATTTATCGTAATACTAGCTGTGGCCCGCGGCTTCGCCTGCGTTAAAAACAACTTTTATTAATGTTAATTTTTTTTTCATAAGACCCATCTCCTGACGATAAAAAACACAACAAAAAAAGAATTAGCGAAATCGGTCCAGCCGTTCACGCGTGATGCCGTGGCCATATTTTAAAAACTAATACATGTAAAAGAGACGTTAAAAGTTAATTAATAGTAGCGCTATTCAGTCTCATTTTATATCAAATCTATTTTTGTCTGCTGCATCTAGCGATGCAACTTATACCTATTTATTATATCTAAACATCTATGAAAGCAATTGAACTAATTTCGACTTCATCGCAGCTTTTTAATATGAACCGCATAGTTTAGGTAAATCAAATTTGCAGAGGTTGTAGCTAGATAAATATTCAAGTTTTTAAAATAGGTATGAAAAAAAAAATAACGTGATTTTTTTTGTATTGGCCTCGCAAACTTTATGCAGTAGTATTGATCAATGAGATTTTTGTAACTTTTTCTATTATTTTGAAAGTATTTACTATTTAAGTAAAATAATAATAATACTATTTGTTAGGTCTATTATTTACCCACGATCACAAAAAAAAATATTGCCCTATTGAAAAAAAAAATGTTTGTGAACCAAAGCGGCGAATGGCAAAAACATTAAAAAAAATGTCATATCTCATAAACTATCTAATACGGTAGAACATACATGGGGGTTCAATAGATGCGCAGTGAGGTCCTCTACCACCCTGCTTCGTTTGATCCATCGGTACTGAATCACCCTGTATAAAAGATATTTTTTCAATAATGACCATCCTTATTATCATGCTTATTGTTTTTTATAACAAACTTCTTCGTTTTTTTTCTTCCTTCGACTATCTCGCCTGTTGGTAAGTGATGATGCGGTCGAATATAGTAGCAAGCTAGGCTTAAAATTGGATATTTGTAAAAAAGTTGAGGCCATGTTTTCGGGGAAAATCGTACCGTAAATATTTGTGCTATTTTCAACAACGACGTAACATTGTTTCGTCGTTCGAATATCCGAACGACCGCAAATGGCAAAGTGGGGCATCTCTCTGTAGCAATCTAATAGGCAGTGTAGGAGTTAGCCAATTTCAACGTTAGCTACGGTTTGGGTTCGAGTCGAAACCCCTGCACGGGCGAACTCATGTTAACGAGCAATTCGCCAAAATACACATTCAGGTGGAATAACGATACCTGTTAATAGTTAGGAAAGCCCGAAACAGTTAAAACTATTTTATTGTGGAGGATGAAGTCAGGTTTACTGAAAAGTGCTGAAACAAAAAGGAACATGCGTATTATTATCTGTTCTGTGATATAACCAACTGGATAACATGTTTTACAGAAATAGATATT